>JAAGNO010011131.1:39118-49150 GCA_033439905.1 Ceryle rudis | reverse complement strand
CTCATGCCTCTTGATTCTTTAAACATCCTGTGAATGCCAATGGCTGCCCCAAACCTATAGAGGTTTATACCTGGACAAAAAAAAATCCCAGTATTGATGTGTATTCTGTACCATCTGAACATAACTCCAAAGCCTGATCTGTATCTTAAGTCAGATACAGTGTCAGGAACTTGTATGTTCATTGGACAAAATCATCAGCTTTTCTTTAAAGCATAGATTAAAAATTGCTAGGTACTGGATGAAAGCCTGGGTTTAACCGACCTGCGTAAAACTTTCATCACAAGACTATGCACAACTCACTTTCACCCACTCTTTACACTGTCCTTCTGACTTGTGCTGGCTGCACTGGAGTACAAATAGTACTAATTTTTTCTTGTCAGAGACACAAACAGATGTGAAGCGAAAGCCAGTCAGGCCAGCGAGTAAACTGTTTGAATTATATGCATATCTTTAAATGGTTATAATCAGAAAGAAGAGGTAGATTCTCCTTGAAAAGCAAGTTTGCAAGGTTATTAGAAGATTAAAATACACCATTTTAGAAGCACATAAACATGTATAGATATGCAAATATACATATGCGTGCATACATCTTGGCAGATCTATTTTTAGGCTTCAAAGTACCCAATATCACACGTCGTCTGCAGCCTATTTCCCTGCAAAATGTATTTCTGGCTTGCAGAAGCTGGTAAGTAGACTACAAAAAAAAAAAACCAAAAACCAACCAACCAGTCTTTATAAGTTTCTCAAGGTAATGAAAGAAAGCTTAATGCATACAGCTCCTTTCTGATAAGAAAATTCCTATTGGAAATGACAGTTTGCATCATACTGAGGCAATTTACAGGTGACAAGATACTGTATTAGCTCCCCAATGAGTATAAGAAGTTAAACTGCAATACAGTCTTAACTATCAACCAAGTGCTGAAAAGAGAATAAAAGGACAAGCCAAGTAAAACTGAAACCGCACGCGACAGGAGAGTTGCAGGAGCAGATCAGCAGCACTGGGTGCAGTAGCACGGAGAGCATGCAGCCAGCTCTCGCTTCAGCTCTTAAGCTGGGAGTGACCATGACCAATCCAGGGCAGAATCTGTACTGCCCACCCACACCTCGGCACTGCTTCTACTTACTTCTCAAACAATTTCTTCTTCCTTTACACAGCCACCACAGCGCACTTTACACAAGGCAGTGAGATGCAGTTTTACAACACATTTCTAAGACTGTTGTTCCAAGACCCCACATTACTTTGCCCAGGATTTGACCCTACAAACTATGAATATTTGTTGGAAAGCTACATTCCTAGAAGGTGATGACAGGCGTGTGTATGATCCAGGGAATTAGACAAAGATCATTTAATCAAGAAGATGACTCAAAATCTTGAGCTGCTTCTTGCTCTCGCCATATGTTTCTACCAGTCAGGAGCTTCAACAAAACCATCGTGAAGTTACACATCTCAAATACAAGTTCATTAAAAGATTATATTTAGGGCTTTTTTTTTTCTTTAAAACTGTGATTATAAGATATTATTTACTCTTTGCATATTCATCAATTCTGTATAATATCCACTTTTAAGGTCTATTACTGAAATCAAACGTTGCTATGAAGATATTAAGGTGAACACACCACATTTGATTATACAGATAGTATTCCTGAATGTGTAAAACCAGGTACTGTTAATGGCATGATTCAGCAAAGTTTTTAAACAATTACACTTAAATCTTCAAGGGGTCAGAGTCCCAAAACAAATCTAAAAGCAAAAACTTTATGCAATCTGAATTGCTAGGAAAATTTTCTCTCTGTACCATATTTATACCAAGCACAAAGCAACTGCCAAACTATATGTCATTTAGAAAATTGAGTTTTCTCAATGGTTCCTTCAGGTGAAACTCACTGGGCATTCACTGGGGTTTTTTTTTTCAGCTTTTAACCACAGGCTCAGCCACCACCTGTATGTTCCTTTAAGTCTGAACCTTGTCCATCACTACAAGCTCGTCACGTTTCCTATAATTAGGAGAAGAGTGGCCGTTTGTTAACCCAATGTCAACTTACACACTGGGCCAGTAGTCAAGCAAGAGGAGATGTGTGACCTTTCCATTGACCCGAATGACTAGAGGATGACCTCTGTGGTCCGGCCCGTAAAGGAAAGGGAACATTTTAAAATGGTCATTATGATTAATGGTTTTCCCAGGCTAGGCCAAATGAGTAATTGCTCAAACAAAAAACCCTCAGGCCCAAAATAGTTAGCTTTATTACCTGCAGGTATCAGATATCTTTTCAACTTTTAATCCTCTTTGCTGGAGTTACAGGGAACCTTTTTTAATTTGTACTGTAAGAGGTCAAAATAAGCTTCTTGGAATAAAAGTGTACGTAATTAAAATACATTCCCCTGCAAAGATGTATTTCACAACTCCCTGTTACACTGAACTTTAGGTCCCAGCTAGTGAGCTTTGCTTGGAGCATCCCAGTATCATTTGCAACAATTTAATCTCCAAGGAAGATGTTTCAGAAGAAGAGATAACTAACAAGATGAAATAGTTAGAAAATTAAGCATGCTTTTTCAAGTTCTTCTTGAGTGACACAATTGTCTGTTATTGTTTTGAGCTCATTAGCAATCTGCTTCGTCAGCTCCAACACATTTCCCATGCCAAAAAACTGAACAATTCAGCACTACAGATTACCAACTTCTATTCTAAAACAACACAGGGAAAGTTTTATATATTGTTGCTCCCAAGTTCACAACACAAGAGAGCTGTCGCTAGCTTCTTGCCAGGGCACTGCTGATGTTTACCATTAAGTGAAATGTTGCTGGAAAGATCTAATCTGAAAAGGGATGGCAAATGTGACTTAAGCTCTGAATATCCTAGTAAAGCACTGACTTCTGGCCACCAAAAGATAACATATAATAGACAGATAACTGTACAATTAATTGGAGACTTCATGTTGTCTGTTGGTGAACAGGATACTCAGTCCTGAGATCTGAAACCACTGGGCACTAAATTTGCACGGGAGGCTTCACATCTGATGTACTTCACATCTGCTGCATTTCAGTGTGACTTCAGATTCAGACCTGATGATTTTTTTTTTTGTTCACAATTACTTTTTAAGCATCTTCTTCAGTATAGAAAGTGAGTAAAGCACCTGTTAGCTTTAAGGGAGCTCTAGGTCACACGATGATTGCACACCAAAAGGTCTGACAGCCTAGGACGAGGTCAGCATCTCTGCCATTCGTAGAAATAACAGGAGTCCCAAAAGTCAACCATATGCAAATGTCTCCAAAATACGTTTCCACCGTTAGCAGTTCATCAGAAAGAATCTATCGCTGGAGAACAAAAAAAAAATTTAAGTCTAAATCTGTTAGAATTCCAGAAGTAGTGGGCAGAAAATCTCCAGAACTGCTGGAAACGTTACCATGGTAAGGCAACTGCTCCTCGGTCCAAATACTGCTTTCAGTCCAAGAATTCAGTATTTCAATGAATCACAGAACCACAGAATCAATCACAGAATGCCCCAGGTTGGAGGGCACCTCCAGAGGTCATCCAGTCCAACCCCCGTGCTGAGAACAGGGACATCCTCAACTAGAGCAGGGTGCTCAGAGCCTCACTGAGCCTCACCTTGAACGTCTCCAGGGATGGGGCCTCCACCACCTCCCTGGGTAACCTGTTGCAATACTCCACCACCATCATAGCTGCTATGAAGTCAGTGATGAGGTTCTCACAGAGAAATGCTAAGCAGTCTACAAAAGTAAAGGTTAACTGACCACTCAGACCTTGTTGGGACAACGACTGACAAGTGTTTATCCATTTTCTTTTTTAGTTTTATTTAATCTTAAATGGTACTTAAAGGTAATATAAAGGGATACATCTTACAGCTTTCTAACTAAAAGCAGCAAACAACAAAAGAAGTCCTTGTGTGTACTTCCTTGCACTGGAAAGGAAAATGACATTAAGAAATCTGAACCCTTGAAATGCTAATGCAATTGTCATGTCTTTCTGCGTAATCAGTCAAACTGAGCAGGGAAACATTACAAGTGCAAGTGTTTCCTTGCTGCTACATGTAGGTAAAAGTAGCCATTTCTTTCTTTTCAGAAAAATGTATTCATGATGGGATTTTTTTCTTTTTTCCCCTAGAAATCAGCATTTTAACTCCAGACTATCTTCAGAAAATCTTTGCATAAAAAGTCCCCTTTCGAGATTGCTGTCTTTATCAACTGCTTTCTTCTTCTCTATGTTTCAACCTTTTTGAAAGTTTAAGCTCCTAACATTTTCTGCTTCTTTTCTGCATCTGTAGTTCCAAATTTGTTTATATGAATTGGCTCACACACTGGATTGAAACTGCTCTATAAAAACTGGCTTTGGAGTGAAAAAGAATGTCAGAACTGGTTTTAACTGCTATGAGTCATTGCTCACTACTATTCTTTCAAGCACTCTGTGGATCACTTCAGTGGATTGAGTTCCTACCCACTGTTCCAAAGTGCTGAAAGCTCCTGACATTCTCTCCTCCACAAAAAGGCCACAGCAGAAGGACTAGAAGGTAGCAGCAAACACATCTTACTCTGCTTTCCCTAGCACCATGAACTAGTCTTCATTTTTCTTAGAACACTGAATTATAAAATGATTTATTCCTCTTTCCCCTCTGACTTTTCCAGGGGAGGCATCTATTGTTCATTTGCTGAATTGGCTCAGTTATATCCATATGGCAGCAAACAGCTGAAGCTATTGCCACGAAGACTGAACAGGGGCAGAATATGGCTATAAATCCGTACTTCCCTGTACCACATCCTTCCATCCCATCCCCTACCAAGTTTTAGTGTAAGTGCTCAAAGAACTGTTGACATGCAGACACTGTTAAGAGCTTGCAACTCTCTAAGCTGGCATTTGGCTGGAAACACCCTCCCACCTTTTACATTTTTACTTTTAGAGTAAAAGAAAGAGCAAGTTCTTAGATACTTCTGTCCTCCCAAGAGTGCTCTCAGTCACTTCCATCCAAATTCTTACAGCTATGTAAGTTCATATAAACGTTAAGAAAGAGACATTTGTTTAATCACACGAGTGGCTCTCACCTTCCTTCTCTGTATCCCCTGCAATAACTAGGATTAATTAATTAAATTAATTAATTAAATTAACTAGGATTTCTTAATTTTGTATGGAATTGTTTCAAACTCACTTCCATTAGACAGCTCAAATACTGAATGTGCTAGACTTCAAGCATTCTCATGACCCAGAGCCAAACCAATATGCAGTTCTATGTTCACACAGTCATTTGACGTGTTCCTTTGGTTTAAGAAGGGGGTATTACCTTGTATTTTCTCGCCAAGTAAATTCCAGAAGAAATAAGGTATTTTTATATTATTAAAACAATCAGTATCCTCCACACCCCTTTCACAGATATAAGTGAGCAATCCAAAACCCTCATCAGAAAATAAGCCTCTTCAAAATCAAAGGAAAGCCTAAGTTACAGAAAGCATTACTGCAGACTAGGCTCAGTCGTACCTCCCGAAAGGTTTCAATCTATTAGTGACTTGTTTTAAATGTCTGCTGAGGGTTAAGACCTATTCGTACTGCTTAGGGATTTGTTTGAGAAAATAGGTTGGTACCATTTTCATAGCCTTCAGCAGGCAGATATTGACAGCATTCCACGTGAACCTTGACTTGCTGGATCATAAAGATGTGTGGCACAATCGTGAGCTTTATTAATTCATTCTAATTCAACAGATCTTTACCAACAGAAGTCCCAGCTGCTGGGCACGCAGAGTCCAACTGTGGAATAAGATTTTAAAAGCTTCTGATACTGCCATATTCATTGTTATGGTGCTGGTCCTGATTTTTACATTTTCATTAGAAATACTGGACATAAACTGCGTATCTCAGAGCACTCGACAAATTCTAGGCGTTAGTAAAGAGCTGGTCAGATTTATTTTACTACTTATATATATACTTAGTCTATGAAAAGAAAAGCCAAGTAGTAAAGAAGAGATTTCCTCTTCCTTCCTGTCTCCTATTCCTCCCTCTCCAAAGCCCTGGAGATTGAGCGTGTTCCTGAACTGGTTTCAGCCTGCTGTGTCCACCTTCGCAAACACCAATGCACCAACCAGGAGTCAAACTGAAATTTGGGTACAACGGTGACAAAATAGAAGATCTGCCAACGCTAGATTATTTACTCTCTTTTAATGGTGTTCTGACTAGAGGAGGGGGAGATTCTGAAGAATACAACAAAATATGTCCCTCCATTAAAAAAGCAAAGACTTAACTAACAGAACACAACAGGATTGAAGCTTATACTGTGACCTCGGTAGGACAAATACCATCTTCTTGTGCCATGTTCACTCCTTGCCTGGCAGGGTACTTCTCACCTATGACTAGAGTACACTTCTGTAGTACAAAATAAACAATAATAAATTATTAAGGCTATTATTGATAATCCAAAACCAACTGGATAGTGGCTTTAACACTCTGAGAGAGCTCCTGTGTCTGGATGCTCGAAGAACATCTAATGCGTATCCCTGAACGAACAGCCTCAGCCTGGATCTTAAGAGTTATTAAATTTGATCATCATTCTTTATTAAAATATAATACAGAAACACATACAGATGCAGAAATTGAAGTAGAAGGTGGGGGGAAGAATCAAAGAGAGCAATATTGTTTCTTGGGAATGACTGTTGGCATAATTTTAAAATATACTTTCTTTATATTAAGTTCCAAGCTGCGCTAAAGGGTTTCAGTAGCATATATTTTATTCCCTGTTGGTAACAAATGTGTTTCACTTGGCACCACTGCTGTTATCAATTGCCACAGCCTCCATCCATCCATCACTAGCTAATTTTCAAAACCTGAAGGATTTTCTTTTAAATACAGCTGTAAGTTATTAGCTGCTTTTTGCCACTCCAGTTGCAATGCACTTCTCCAGCTCCTTCCTCCCACCTTTCTCAGTGGATGAAAGCATCATTTTCATGCCTCGGTTCTGACTAAAATCAGTAAAATTAAAGTTTCACAGGTATGGTCAATGTAACTCTGTTATTGTTTCTGTTCCTGGCTCTCAAATAAATTACTAAATTCTATTTTACCGATATGTTTGTCCTCTCAGTTTATTTGGGTTGTGTGACCCCAGCAGGGACAGAAGGAGCTATCTAATCAGAGCAGTAGCTGTAGGGGAAAAGGGAGGGGAAACTGGTACAGTCACCTTTCCCATCTAGTGGTCCCTTCTTAAGGTACATCTGGCAACAGACTGCACACATTTATTATTAGCTCACCACTTGGCCGAGTTTATGTTAACTGAGGAATACAGACCGTGTACCGTCTACAAGGAAGCCCACCTAGGCAGAGACAAACATCAAAGACTCCATTTAATCTATCTCTGTGGGAAAAACCTGTAGGTCTAAATGAATCCTGAAAGCAGGGAGCATAAAGCTCCAGGTGCCCACAGACACAGAGTGTAGAACACTGCCCTCAGCTACACCCATATTTCACAGGGTCCACAGAAACTGCTTCTGTGGGATTACAAAAAAAAAAGCAATGTTTTCTCTGCCCAACGTTGTCTGCCACCACAACAGAAGAGGAGGATGGTTACAAATTGTAGTTTCTTGAGATGTGGACCACTGCTCACAGACCATGAACTGTCAGAATTTAAATCTGTATAGAAAGACCAAGACAAATGAGACCTGAGGGGGTCTTTAGTGCAGCAAAGTAAGTACAAACTTCTTTGCCCTTTTCTTTAATTCCTTTAGCAATCATAGCCAGACTGAAGTAGTCCCACTGCGATGTCTACAGTCTCCACAAAACATCCATGAAATGCTGGGAGCTTTTGTAACATCTATGACACACATATAATGCCATGATATCATAGAAATGGGCACTCATCTAGAACTACAAGTATGATTCACCCATTGTGAATTTAACCACAACGAATTACATACAATTAAGTAACCTCTGAAGCTCTTGTTAATAAAGCTTTTTATATCTCTACCACCATGTAATTCTTCTCATTCTCTTTCTCCGTGGAGACAGACAAGTAAGTGAACTGTGGAGATGTAGGCAGAGGACAAAGAGGGCCATGGTGTGATGTGGCTCAAGAAAGCCGGCTGAGATCACACATGTTGCAACTTTTTAGTTTATTGAAAAGCAGCAGCAACAGTGAGCAGTGGGAAGTTCACCAGCTTGCCCGAGGATGTTCCTACCTGGCACGTTCCTGGTCTATACATGTTATTTACCCTACTAGAGTAAGAGGAGATCAGGACAAAAATAAACACTTCTTGTATCTTCCGAAACCCCCCCAGCTACACAGTGTCTTTTGCTTGTTATCTACAAAAACCCAAATCTGAAGTCCATAAAACAGAGTTTTTCAGAAGCATGCTGCCACCTGAGCAATCACTGTGCACTGGAGACTTGTCTACAAAGTGCAGCTGAGTGATACTCAAAATTACATTAATATTTCTTAAAGTTTTGTGCAGAGCATCTGCGGTGTTAGAAACAGCGTTGAAGAAACACCACAAAGTAAACAAGCAAAATAAACCAGCGAGTACTTTGCTTAACTCTTGTCCAGTTCACACACGAGAAACTGAGACATTAACTTCCTGAAGGTAAAACACTTCTCTTTGAGTTATTAATCCTTCTGTCATTTTTAGAACAGCGAAGCTAAAATTAATACATTGCCAAAATAATTTCCTTTATAATATATCAACAAATACAAAACCTCTGTCCACTCTGACACAGAACACTCCTCCTTCCCCCTCTCTGACTTATCCAGAAAATAAATGGGTGTATACCAACAGGAACAGAAAAAGCACCAAAGAAAACCAACTTCATTCCTTACCACATGCTTCCTTCCATTTGTTCAGAAGATATTTTCTAAGCGAAGTCTGCAGAATGGAGCGCAGATGCCCAGGGGGGTGGCAGGGGAAGGCTGCAGGGGTGGCCTCTGTGAGAAGAGGTCTAGGGCTGCCCCGTGCCTAACACGGCTGGATCTTGTGAACACCTAGGGATCCACCACAGGGCACAGCTGGGCCTCCCAGCCAAGCTGAGGACACCTCCCGAAATGCCATGCAGGCAGAGGAGGATAAAAAAGGAAAAGACAGAAAGACAGACAGACATTAGGAACAAAGTAAAAGGAGGAGAGGAGGAGGAGGTGGTCCAGGCACTGGAGCAGATAAATCCAGGGAGGACCCTACGCCAGAAGAGGTGGGTATTTCCTGAAGGAACGGTGGCCCGTGGAGAGGACCTGTGCTGGAGCAAAGGAAAAGCACAAGGGAAGGAGCTGAAGAGAGGAATTGCTACATACTGACTATATCCCTCCCAAATCCCCCGTGCCAGGTAGAGGAGTGTGGAGTAAAGGAGGGAAGTTGAACTGGGGGGCAGGAGACGAAGGTTAACACGTCTTTGTTTCTTACTACCCAAATCTATTTTAACTGGCAGCAACCTAACTTTCCCCGAGTCCTGTTTTGCCCACAACAGTAATTTATAAGTCTTCTCCCTGCCTTTATCTTGACCCACAAGTTTTCCCATTTAGCTTTTTCTCCTATTTTTCCTGTCCCACTGAGGAATGAGGAATAGAATAGTTAGGTGGGCATTCTGCTGCTAGCTAAGGCTAACCCACCACAATTAGTAATCCAATTTCTGTGATTTTCCTTGAGGTTATTCAATCCCTTGGTGCATTTGACAGAAAATTTATTGTTTAGCCTACATTTTCCATTTCCTTATGTCATTCTCAGTCATTTGCTCTATCGGATCTCTTATATTTGTCCATTAAGTAGCTGTTAGCCTTCTCTACATCATATATTTACCAACTAATACCATGTCAGAAATGTTGTGTTTACAGTTACTTTAGCGTAAAACTTTCTCTCAACATCTAAGTTGTTCTTCCTGCACTTCTCATTTACCTGCTAGCACCAGAAGTTGCCCAGTATACACCTGTAACATGTCTAGTGAATAGACATTTTTGCCCTGCCCGGTGCTGCAGGAGCCACTCTCCCAGAAGGTGCTTTGGGAGGAGGGGTATGGTGGCTCATTTTAACTGTGTCCACTCCGGAAGGACCATGAAATATCAGGA
>JAAGNO010011131.1:11125-39018 GCA_033439905.1 Ceryle rudis | reverse complement strand
TGTCACTAGCTATTTCTGCATGTCTCTTCCTAAAGTATCTCCTCCAGATTTCCCACCTCACTTGTCTGAACAGCCTGAAACTCCCCTGGTTTTAGAATTCCCCTCTTTCATTTTAACTTTATTTTAGGGTTCTCTCAATTGTCCCGACTCAAGATGCATGAGCTCATACACTCTCAGATTGCTCTCTGATTCTCTCAGATAGAGTCCTCTGCGGGAACAGAAACAGTGCTACAACGCAGAATCATCACTTCACTTAACTTACCATTACTTATTATTAGTTTATCTTGCTCACATTAACATGGTAAAGATGTAAAATGCAAAGACAGACACAGACATTTATCTAAAGTTAGAGACAGTAAACACGTAAGACTAAAGTAATTTAACTCCACTCATTGAATAGCTTAAGATACAAATTTGATTACCTCATATAATACCAATTTAACTGGTTTTATGCTGAAGAAAACCCAAATGTGTTCATTTTTTAAAGTCAAGACCAAGAAAACATGTTACTGAGACGACAGTTCATAATTTTCCAGTGAAAGAATGCAGGGAGGAGGAAATTAAACAAGCACTCTTGCATATATTTCCTGATGTTATTTTCATTATGGAGAAGTTAAATTACATTTACTCCCTTGACAGCAAAGGTCAAACAATCTGATAAAATGTACTTAATGTCTTGAGAATGATTGATGCTTAAATGAAAAAGTCATGTTATTTTGTGTAGCAAAAAGTGTTCCCTCTTCTTTATTCTCTCTGTATCTCTAATGTGTTTATGCTTAATAGAAGAAAATGGTCTATAACCAAACTAACGGCCAGAGGAGCCTTTTGAATTATGTACTCACTTGATCCAGTGAAGATTTAGCCATCCATGATGTTTTCATGATGGTAACATACCTCCGCTGTTAAGTACTTGAAGTTCAACCACCATACTGATTTTTAGCCTAATCCTTACCCCCTATGAACACTCACATGCTTATTTTACATGTCATGCTTCTCTGAAAGCAGCAGCACTAGACAGTAACAGTAACCACACGTACATAAGACAAATGCGTCCATATAACATCTTATATGATTTTAAACCACCTTGGAATCAGTCCTGAACGTGTTTTTTTAAGCCCCTGGGGACAAGAGAACTGGTCACTCATCATTACAGGGAAGTGCCTGTTATCCCTTCAATATCCATCTGCATTGAAAATAAACAAGCAAACAAAAACAGTCTTCCAAAGAGTATAAATTCATGTAGTGTTCAGCAGAGTTACGCTCCTCTGCTGTGGCAGCAGCATTTTACAGGGCTGCGGAACAGCTGTCAGTCTCTACTGGATCTGAAACTATTAAGATGGTCTAGAAAAACATTCCAAAAAGCTCCCCTGAAAGCCCTCAAGAAGGCTACTTGCTCCACCCACCAGCGGAACAGTTGTTTGCTTCCTTGACTTAGTGCTTCGGCTCCTAAACCACAGAAGTCGGACAAAAAAGTGGGATGATATAAAAACCCAAGGCCATGGGAGATCCGTTTTGAAGTTGCCTGCTTGTTCATCTGGCAGCGTTAATTTAATTCGATGGCAATGGGGCTGGAACAGGTGATCAGTTGCTCGGGGATTCTGTATAAAAATCCCCAGAGACAGACAGACCACATCAATCAGGTATTTAACAGTGACGTGCAACACAGATCTATGGCTTTAAACACTCTGTTAAGCTGGACCGACTGAACCAATATTGATGCTCTCCCATTTATGAGCATTGGCTTTAAGGAGCAATAGTTTACTACTTTCAAACTCAGCTATGATCAGCAATACCACATTTTCTGGTGTGGACACCTAATACAAGCTTTCTGGTGATTTTTTGCTTTGAATATTTCTCTTCCCATTAAAAACCCACTTTGGTTTGGCAGCTCAGATCTGAGGTTACCTCAGACTGCCAAATCACCATTACGGAATTTTATTCTTTTTGCTTTTAATCTCGGGAAGCCTGCCCTTTGAAATACTCTCTAGCAACCACTTGCAGTGTCTGGGAAGTGAGGATTATTCTCCGTTCTGGGTACAGCAAAAGAAGCATCTCAGGTATTACTGTTCAGCAAAATAATCCGAATGTTAATTTTTGTACCTATTGCTATAAAATAAAGAGTTGCTCACTGGCCCAAGAAACTACTCCAAGCCTAAGATACCGTTGGGCTATGCCAAACGTCAAGTGAAGTGACTAAGTTGGCTGCTTTTTTGGTACCATTCTATTTATTTACAGTATTATAAACAGTGAAATGTAAGCAACAGAACCAAGTATCACGTGTGAGAATTCAAGCCTGGTTTCCATCCTTTACAAATTGCTAAGCCAGCCCTTTTCACAGACACGCAGCCAAGTCACTGTCTCACTTTAGTCCTTTCATTTTGCTTTCCGTGGGTTTGCTATCACCTTTGAAACAGTGACCTGGCTCCTACCTATTTAGGCCACCCCTAAAAAACTTCTTGGTTTATTTGACATTTATTTTATCCTGTGATCTTGATCAGGGCTCTGAAAATTATTTCTATAGCCTCTGATACTGCTGCAGGGAAAAAAAAAAAAAAAAAGAAAGAAAAAAGGCATTTAATTGCTCCCTATGTAACCTGAAAGGAAGCTTAAGCAAAGTCTAGACAATAGAGCAAAGATTCATTTGTGGGCAGCTGCCACAAGTCTGAAACACAGAAATATTATTTGCTGAAGGAAAATAAAGATTAAATTTCATGCATTAATTTGCTGATAAAACATCAAGCTCTGTCAGAGTCAGCCATCACATTAAGTCTCGGAGCTATTTGCAAGTGTAGCTTTACAAAATGAGATCTAAAGCAGAAAAAAAAAAGGATGAAGTATAAAAAAAAAAAAAAAATCTGGTATTCTTCACCATTTCCTTCAAAGCAGAGCAAAATACCATGCAAGAAACCATAATTCTAGCCCACAGTATTAAACATCTTACATATACACCATTCTCTCATCACGCTTACAACTCAGCTGAAAATCCTGGAGGTCTTGGGGTCAGTAATGTCTGGAATGAAATTCTGATTTTCCTCCCTGCCCTTAAATCATGGTCAAAGCACTTTTGACTTCAAGAGGGCCAAAATTTCATCCTATATACCAAACGTATCAATATCCCTATGTGTCACAAAAGCCAGTACCAAAGCCAAAGAGCCTTACTGTTTGTTTCCTAGTTGTGATTCCTCTAATTTCCATGCAAATCAAAGTTAGCTTTGTCTACTGAGCTTGTGTTTCCTTGCCAAAAACAAACAAGAAAATGTTTGCTTTAGATAGAAGTTAAGAACAAAAGGGATTTCTTTCAAATTTGAAGTAAAAAATCACTAACCAATCTCCTCCTGAAAAAGGCTGAATATTCTCTTCAATTGCAGAAAATTATTTTAAGGAGGAATTAGGCACATGGAGCATAGTTTTGCTCATGACTCTTCTCCACTGTGGCTCTGTATTCAGTCAACCAGCAGCAGGTGACTACACCATTAAAGTTTGGACTGGGATTTTTCAGTAATACAAGGCAGCAAGTTCTCCTTTTTCTCTCATATTCACACAAGTAACAAAACCTTCTTTTAACCATGTCCTTGCTCTTCAGCCTAACCCATCCCTGTGTAGCTGAGTTCCTTCAGGGCTGGTGGAGTGGGTACCATCTGCTATCAATACTGTCCACACACTCCCCAGTCGAGACTTATTTCAGGCCAAGTTTCTTACTCTGAGTTAACAGGAGGTGACAAGCTTGGCAGTTCGCAAATTTTCCCTGCATGACTGATTCAGCCTGGCTGACCAAATCCACGTTAATGAGAATCTGCCAGCTCACAATAAAAACATATTTGAATAATTGAAAACTTCAGAGCTTGGTGTGCCAGATAATACAATTTATTGCTTAATTACAGTGCCAGCAGAATCTCCATGCAGCTACTACAAACACGGCCGACTGCAAAATCATCATCAGACCTAACTTTATAAATAATGCAAAAGGAAAAAGAAGCAAGAACACACAAAGTCAATGTAAACTTAGTCAGCAGTGCCCTTTATCTTTGAAAGAAAGCTAAACATTCACAAAAATACACGAAGCCTCAGAATCAAGAATATATGAAATGTACTTAAACCAGTATAGCTAGCGTCAGCAGTCTTGCTGATGCAGATGAAAAAGAAAGTTTTACATTCCTGAAATTTTTCAAAGACAATGCTTATGCTTATTTTCCTTTTAGCTTGCTTGTGGAAGCACGTCACCAACACCATCCACCCAGGAAGGCAAAAGCGAATTAAAATGGTGCTTCAAAACAAGCAGATAAAAAACCTATCTAGGACACTGGCTTTTGTGACAGGTCACACCATACTGCAAGCCCTTCAAACCAGTTAGACCAGGCTAACTTGGAAAATCCCACCATTAGCTGCCCTCCTATACTGAAGTATTTTTGCCAAATCCAGCCTTAACTGCAGGAGTTGGAAGTCTGGTGATCCCCAACACCGTTGAAAATCCAGTCATGGAACTGTATTTGTTTCAGTTTAAAATGAGTTTTTAACCTAAGGGCGAGTTCAAGGGATTGTTTGGTTTGGTTTTACATCTTTAATATACAAAACCTGTAGTACTTGTTAATTAAAGAACCCTGCCAGACTTGAATAAAACCAGAACAGTCAGCACCAACAGAAGAATTGTTAAACTCAAAAACAGTGTAAAGAGCAACTTTGAAGTGCAGGCCACTGTATTTAGATGCTTTGGAGTTGATGCAAATCCCTCGTTCAACATTTCAGCTGGGGATGTGCAGGCATGCTCTGAGCACCTCAATACTACTCCTTGGAATAGAATCAGTCTGCCACATTTCCATCAATTATCGTGACTGACATAGCAAGCTTTGCAATTTTATTTATTTTCGACATGGGCAGGCAACGGTGGGGAGTTTTGTAACTATTCCAATCTTCCCACGTGCCACGGAAGATCGGCACAGTGCTAGAACAGTGGAATAGAAGTCCAGTTGAAGCAGCAAGAATGGTTGGTTGAATTAATACTCTGTTAAAAGAAGAACAACCACGCACACCTTCCTGTAAGGTTCTGGGTGGGTTTTTTGTTGTTGTTTCATCCCCTATATGTTGTGCTCTGATGACTGGCTGTGTGTTTAGCTTTACAAATTCTGATCTGGCCTTTGTTCCCAGAACCTTTCTGTCTTATTTTTGACAAGCCTTTAGAGTTTTGGGTTTGGTTTTGGGTTTTCTTTTTAGTATGTTGCAGCATGATTCATTTTTTGCTTCCTTTAGAGATTCATTTCATTTAGAAGAGACATTTTTTTATATGACAACCCAAGAACATGTTCTGCTACCCTCCTACAAGCACGTTCCTGTCATTTCCTCGTACCTCGTTAGCACTTTCCATTCATGGCAAGTTAGCATTCCTTATGCTATGACCACCAAAGGCAACAGCCACCATCTGTACCCTAGCAGCTTCGTGGGCTGGGCAGCTGATTTTGGAATTCCTCCAAAGTGGCAAAAACACATCCTCCGCCACGTCACAGACTGCTTTCCATGCAACCTGCCGGGACTGGCCCCAGCTGCACCTGACACAACAACTGTTTGGACAACTCCAACCAGTGCTCCTGATTTCAAAGCCCTGTACGGTTAAACTATGCACGCTGGTCTCATCCTGGTTATACCATGGTCATCCGAGACCACTAATATGTTGTCACGATCCCAAACATTTGCTACATCTCCTTTGGGCTTCAGAAACCAATTCCTGATTCAAACTTCCATATAACACCTTCATACTAGAACTTTTTCCCCACCCTTTTAATATCACTCTATTATGTAAGACTCATTAGGTGTCACATCTGCTGAAAACCTGAAAACAACTTAAAAATTAAATCCTAAAGATTGGATATATTTCTTCTCCCATCTCTTTAGATAAGGTGCAAGTAGAGCTGGGTGGGGGTTGTTGAGACAAAACTTGGATTGTTGCTGTTATTGATGCTTCTAGAACTCAGAAGTTACCTTGCATGTTAGGTGCTAGCGTCTTCTCCATCCACCATCCATGGGGAGTCTAGCAGCAGCTCTGAGATGACTGCAGGGGCCGTACCCCTCTTTGCTCTTTCTCTACTGCCATGGAGTAGGCCATGTTCTATATTAAAAACATCTCCTTTTTATGAAAGAAAAGCAAAATCAGACTACATTTTCTGACTCAATTTGAGTGCCTGGCTACTGCAGCGTGACAGTTCTGTTGCAGCGATTCAGAAATGCACAAGCTATTTAAAAGCAAAGAAAAAAACCTGTCAGACTTTCTGGCTGATTAGTAAGTGTTCATAAATTAAGCATTTTAGGCTAAAACTGAGACAGCTTTTTGCTGTACTAGGGGACAACAGACAAAGAGAAGACTGACGATAAAAAGATGCCAAAAAAGACCAACACCGCCAGTACTCTCATGTTCCTGGAAAACACTGGGCAAGGAATTTGTGGGCCCTTTCCCTTAGGGTCTGAGTTCCCATTTCCCAGCTGATCGGCGAGTCCTGGTTTTCCTGTCTATTTGCTTCCTTGCATCCTATTCCCACTTCAGAGTTCACCTGCCCAGTGACCTCATCTCTAACAGACTCATGGGAGGGCCCCTATACAAGACCTCTATTTTCTCAGCTGCCAACCTTACTGTGCCCTCACCATTATCTCATCAAGAGGAACAAGAAGAGAGAGAAATGAAAAGTATGACCCTAACAAGCTCTGCATCAACACCAGCACACCATCCTGAGCTTGCTGCCTGGATTTTGCTCCAATGATGATACTCTCCTTTAAAGTAATGCAGGACACAGACTACAAATGAGACAGTTGTTCCACGTGTTTTTATACCAAGGGAAGATGCTACTGAAACTGGTTCCTTGGGTGTTTATAGGCACAGGAAACTAGCTTTGCTGGACTAAAGCTGGCAAAGTAATCAAAATGTTCTCTAAAGGTGACCTGCAATGACTTCGTCCAGACAGACCGTAACCAGACCATGGCAAAACTGGAAGGATAAAGCATGTCATCTCTGCACCAGCAGATACCGTGTTTTCACTGTCCCACCCTTTCCTAGCACACCCCAGAAAGGTCAGGCCGGGGTTTTCTTGGCTTTGGGGGTTCTGCGACTAAGCAAATGGCTCAGTTGCCAGGTGCAAGACTTCAAGGAATATTGCTCGTAGGATCACAGTGAACCAGGTATTAAACAGATAATGCATTTTATTAGTTTAAGAATGTCTGCTTTTATTTGAAATGAACTGACAGATCCAGAATGCCTGCTGAGATATTTCTTCAGTGTAAGTGAGGTGGTGCTTCCAGAAGTTTCTCAGTAAGCCAGTCTAGTTTGGTTTTTTTCCTCTTCTTTTTTGGCACTGGAATAAAATGGGTGTACGGGTGTGTAGTCTGATGACCACAACCCCATTCTAATGAGGTGTTACAGAGCTGAGCAAAAAGTCATTCTCCTGCACGGGCCCCGATGTTCAGTATACAAGTGCAATACTGGTATTTTTATAACTAGAACCAGTCCTGACTACTTAAAGCACAGGCTGAACAGGCTTCAGTATCATAGCTTTGGGAAAAAACCCTGAAGTTACACTGAAAGCTCAACAGGATCAGGATATAGCAACTTCAGGGACAAACTTCATCACTGAAATGCAGATTCCACACTGAGTAAGAGATGACTCCCAAAGCAGTGGGAAAGAACGGGGATACTTCTGGCTAGGGTTTATGGATAAAGAGACCTCTTTGACCCCAGGCTCCAACTAGACACACGCTTACAGTGTTATCTACAAGAATGAGAAAAATTGTTACATTGCCCGGTCCTTCTGCAAGCAAGCCTCTGTTCAAGATACTGAGCTACACGAAGAGCAGCTGAACTGCACAAAGTCCATGCAGGACAGAGGT
Organism: Ceryle rudis; assembly: GCA_033439905.1. Lineage (NCBI taxonomy): Eukaryota > Metazoa > Chordata > Aves > Coraciiformes > Cerylidae > Ceryle > Ceryle rudis. The sequence goes on along the minus strand of JAAGNO010011131.1, from coordinate 31,155 downwards.
CTGTTTGGGTTTTTTTAACCAGAATTAAATGTCAGTCACCCTCAACCCCCAGGCTAAAAGGCAAACTTCTGCCTTCCTATAATACTGAAATCCGTATACTCTTGGGAACAAGTACTTTGAGAACTTAAGGTTGACTACCTTCTCTAGGAAGCAACAGGAGTGCCATAGCCATTCAGGGCTCTGAACTTTCCTAAGGGTTGTGTTCCCTTAGCTCCCCCATGCTACTATAAGGTAGGACATCACTCTGTTACAAACCTTAAACAGGCACAACACGTTACTGCTGCAGTAAGTTGCCCTTTTGTCTGTTACTTCTACTTCGAAGCTACATGGAGGAGGGAAAATGTCATCTACTTGTGGGACACACAGCAACAGGGCTCCCTCACAAACCCAGTGGGTATAACGGCCCCTTCTGGGATAAAGTTGGAGTCTCACTGCAGCTGCAAAAACAGCCAAAAGGTGCCAGAATGCCAAGTCATGTCAGAGTGTGGCTAGTGCCCCTAACCACGCTGCGCCTGCGCCAAAAGTAAGTCGTAGCACATTTCATTTGTTTAGCAGCCAGGTAAGCAGATTGATTACAGGAAACATTACAGTACTGTAAGGGAAATAAATAAATAAATATAAAAGTCTTCCTCCTTCAGAATATTCATCTTGTCCTTGATATCTTGTGCTTTTACAAAATTCCCCATGCCAAAACTGTATGTTGCAGTCTGAAGAGGCAGTATTTGATCTCTGAAAAACATATCCAGAAGTATGAGAACTTCGTAACTCAAAATACACTAAGGGAATGGTCACAAGGGGTAAAAACCCCAGCAATAGCAGTGGGATTTACTATGGGGTTAGGATTAGAAGTGGGATTAAGCATCCAAACTGGGACAAGCTGCTGAATTAGGTGTCAAAACAGCCAACAACTAAAATTTGGTAACACGGTATTATATTAACCCCCAGTCACTTTAAGAAAGGCTCCTAGTAGAACAAAAAGCTAGTATCAAATTCAAGAATAAAACAGATAAATGCTTATGTAAGATTAAGAAATAAGGCACACTTTATTGCTATAAAATTTTGAAATTATCCTTTTTCTAGATTTCTACAGTGTTATCTTATTCATGTCTTCTCCGAAACCTAAGCTTCTGAAAAATAACTGATTTTTGCTGAACAAACTCAAAGTTATTGCTCGAAAGAAATTTGTTTAAGTTATTTAAACACAAGGCTGACTTCTGTTATTTTCCCATAGCTTAAATGCCTGTAAAAACATAGTGCCATTACACAGGAAAACCGCAAGGGGCCATTATTCAAGTTCTACCCTGATGCTTGCAGACCTTTTGAACCCATCCTCTCCACATAAATTTCCAGCTATTGTAAACAGAGCTCTACCCACGAGATCTACTACACTTAATGATATGGAGAAATGCCACACTTTGCAACCGAGAAAGAACATACTTCACAGAGCTTCCAGCTCAAAGCCAGAACGAGCACAGTGGCCAAATCCACACTTGGTACAAACTGGGGTCATCCCACTTCACCGCTGGGTTTTTTTCCAAGTAATGCCAGCTGAGGTGCCAGTAAAATGTAGTGAAATCTTTGCATCACAGTAATCTGTGAGTGGTAACTGCAGCTAAATCATCATAGCAGGATAGAAAATGAAGTCTAGAGGGCATGGTGGGACTGCAGACCCTGTACCTTATAAGGTTTTAAGTCCATCTTCAGTACGCTTTGGTAAAACCTGTGAAGCTAAGCAATGAAGAATGCAGGTTGTGCCCATACAGGTGTGAAGGAGATGACAACAGTGTTGAGGGCAGGTAGGCTCCTCATGGTACACAAAGAGAAATCCACAGTCACTTATACCAAGGAACATGAAGGAGCCGTGTCACTGCCCCACCATCTGCCATTATAATCAGCCAGCCAAAGCGTTCTGTCTACAACACACAGCCCTGTGATCCTGGGCTTATTCAACTCTCTGCAGAGACAGGAGCCATCACACGGGAAACCCAATTGTCAACTGCATGTATTTTGTAGTGGTGTAACGACTCCTGGCAACGAAAACTGGAGCAGTGTTGAAGTGCTCTGCCTCACTGTAGTTTGATAGACTTATCAGGCTGAATAGAAGTCACTTTTCAAATTACTGTTCACATGACCAGAGCAGATTTAGACCAAAGTTCACTGCAATACCCAATTATACATATGACCTTGTAGGCTGGCAGGAAGAACACCCTGTGGGAAACTCAGAAGAGAATCCTAGTTATCTGATTTGGGTGATGAACTTCAACAGCTGAGGCTATGAACCATAATGTCTCCTCATTCTCTCTCTGCCTCTCTCCCCAGAGAGACTTTACTCATCACCCACAAGAAACAGAGAGAAATGAAATGAACTTAAGCAGCTGTTCTGAAGAGGCCAAGTACTCACAACCGCTCAGGCAGACTCCACAGTTCCTCCAGAGCCCAAACTTTAAATCTGTTTTTCCTTTTTAACCAACATAAAAACACTGTTCCAGACACAAAACAGCCAGTCCGTCAGGATTAGCTGGACAAAAAACCCTGCTCAAAGTCCCAGGAATTACAGTGATAGAGAGAGGCTAAAGACTGATCAAGTGGAAGCCACTCAACAGCGTAGTTTCTCCGGCAACACGACTGCCTTTCCCAGTGTTATCAAACTCCTGTCCGAGATGTTGGGAAACCCTATATACTCCGGAACAGGGACCTGTATTTCAACAAAAGTAGTGACTTGCAGCCAACTATCAGTTGGACATGGATTTGCAAACTGGTTTTCACTTGTGACCTCAGGCAGCTTTGCACTGAGGTCCACATAAGCAGATGGAGAAATCTGTGCTTTAATCTGATCTGCTGACTAAAATGCAAAATAGTCATGTTTGATTAGAATCAAACGTCTCATGTGAGAGGCTGATGGACCCAACTTTTTCACCCTACTTAAAAGTACCTATTTTGCTAAATAAAATGCCACTAAATAGAAAAGGGACATAGAATTCCCTCGTGAACTATGTTTTGCCCAGATAAAATCTGGACGAAGTCAGGATCTATATTTCAGTAACAGCAAGCCAGAACTTACCTCCAGCAATTTTTGTCATCTCTCTGACCTCAGTCTATCTTTTTAAGACCTTGTCTTACAAGGATTTCCCCACAGGTACCATGCCTTGTACATTCAAGGTCCTAAGGAGAAGCACTCTGCATTAAGCACGGTATAGTTTTGGTTCCGCAGTAGCCAGTACAACGGGACCATAGCCACAGTTGCAGCACTTCTTAAAACAAGGATATTAAGCAACTACTATTTGAATTTTTAATTTATCTTTTAAGAAATAAAGTCGTGGTATTTCAGGAGGGCTTTTTTACATTCCTCGTGAAAAGCTCACCTTCCAAGCTCATAAATTATAGGGTTTTTTCCCCCTTTTCTGAGTCACGTATCTTAGCTGGCTAAGGAAGGAACCCTGTCCTCACCCTCCTCAACCCTACTTTTTCAAGAAGAAGGCTGAAGGAAAAACAAATAGTCATATGGCTCATTTCAGCTCCCGGCTCCTTCAATGATCACAAAACAATGAAAGCACACAGATGTCCATCCACTTATCTTTTCAACCTGCCTGGCAAACTGAGAACAATACAGAACCCCAGCAGAATCCTGCCCTCAGCAGCATTACTGGAGCAGGATTTGCTGCTGAAGTATGTAACTGTGTGAAGAACTGCAGGCAGGCAGGGTGAAAGGACAGCAAGACGCAGCTGCAAACCCAAACAAAACTATTAAGTCCAATATTAGAGCCAGCAGCTTTGTCAGCATACCTTTAACGTAAACAAAACATAGGCTACACACTACACCCTCAGGAACACAGCTGAACAGCCTTCCTCCTACTACCAGACTTCCTCTGCAACATGAAGACAAGGCTTAGGATTCATACTTGAGACCTAACTAAAATTTACAGTTTTCCAGACCCTATCATCTTGAACACATCATGACACACAGAAGCCAAGGAAAACAAATGAAATTCATGTTTCACCGGGTCCCACATGCTGTGATATTTCCAAGCCTACTCGCATCCCCCAAGAAACACGCAGAACGCTCAATTCTGAAAACAAATCCATTACCAGGACAGAGCACAGAAGAAAATCAACTCAACAAGCTACTCCATATGTTTTTCATTTAACTGTATTCTGCAGAGGAAGTGAATTTGGTCCATAGTATACTTGGCTTCAGTCCATATTTTTATTATTAAGCTTGGGGGGCAGGGGGGTCGGTGCCCATCTTTGCAGCCGATTCTTCTTCCTTCTTGGTGTATAATCGCTCCCACTCAAAGCAGAGGGCACACAGGAGTCACCCATTCAAAGCCAGCTGAGGGTGCTGCTCTGGCAGAGAAGTACGCACAGGGAGACACGGTCACACACCGAACGGAACGTAAACAGAACACATGTTGTGCATATACTGTACATACATTAAGCTGGATCAATAAGACAGGAAGCTGGACTTAGAGACCCTGGTATGTAGACACGGTAGTGGAGGAAAACTGACAGCATGTAGAGCCAGAGCCAGGCAGCTTTCCCTTTCCCCTTAATGAGGTTAAAATGGCAACATAAAGATGACTGTACAGCTTGGCTGTCACCCAAAAGCTTACTCTGAAGAAAGAAATTTGATTTCCCCAAAATTATGTGCTGGATAGATACCATATGTACAATAAGTACGTATCTGCTGGAAGGATATATGTACACACACCCACATTTACACGTCTATGCAACTGACTGAAGTGCCATCTAGGAGAACCCAACGGGTAACTCCAGCATGTTAAGCAACCTTCAGTGAGTTACAATTGTGATTTCTTAATACCCCAGAGCATTCCACTTCCACAAGGGCAGAAGTCGCTGCGTATACCTTGTTTTGTAAGCAGAACAATGGGACAGCTCTCCCATACCAACCACTGAAGCAGGATAGAGAGCAGAGGGGAAGCTGCAGGTGAAATGATCTATTCTCCACAGTGCATTCCTTCCACTGAATCATACATCTAAGCATACTCAAAATAATAGTATAAACACTAGAGATTAATAAAACTGTGACTTTTTTATTTTTACTACTAAACCAAGGACACCTTAGGCACAAATCTGTTTCATCTAAATCATCTTTCAAAGCCTGCAATTTATTACCAAAATTTGAAGGCAGGTTTTGATATGAGATTTGATGTCTCTGTCCAGTGTAGGAGCTGCTACTCAAAATATCAACAAGCTACTAAAACATAACACAGAGATAGGCTGGCAATTTTTGTTAGCATGATAAATCATTCATCTAACTCCTTCGTTAAATATTACCTGATTATTCACACCCCTACTGAGCAAACGTTCACACTTTGTGCTACAAATCTAATAGCTGACAGTCCCTGACATGCAGTTCTTGCCTAGCACATTTATATTCATCATTTACATACCATTTAAAGATTAAGTGTATGGACTGTGAAGTTCTTAGGAATCAAAAAGACGGATGAAGGAGGGATGAAGGGATTGAGAGCCGCCATGCAGAGGAGGACTGGGGAATACTGGGGGGTGATAAGCTGGACGCGAGCCAGCAATGTGCACTCACAACCCAGAGGGCCAGTTGCATCCTGGGCCACATCAAGGACAGTGTGGTGAGGAGGTGGTTCTGCCCCTCTACTCCACTCTAGTGAGACCCCAGTGGGAGCACCCTGGAGACCTCAGCACAAGAAAGACACGGAGCTGTTACAGTGGGTCCAGAGGAAGGCTGTAAGAATGATGAGAGGTATGAAACACCTCTCCTTTGAAGGAAGGCTGAGAAACCTGGGAGGAGAGAAGGAGGGAGACCTTACTGCAGCCTTCCAGTACTTAAAGAGGGCCTGTAACAAAGATGAGGACAGTTACCATTTCAAGACAGCTAAACCGGCTAAGGAGACTCAACTGGTCTTGTGATGAAATTCTGGAAAGCACTATTTGTACTCAAATCACATGATACAGAAGTTGCCCAAAGAGCCACTTTACCTCCAGGGAACTAACAAGCCCATACGGCTACAATGCAGATACATAGCCCTCAGCAAAGGAAACTTCAGCTGCTTCCCATCTATGGATCTGAGAAACTGTAAAGCACTACTATCAGATGACTCCTCCGAATGTTTAAAATCCTCCAGGGAACAGCGTATTTATTACTGCTATACATGTTGCTATATTCAGTAATATTTAGTTATTATCTCCAATAACATTCTGTTTCCATATGAGATTAATGCAAGAACATTCTGCTACTTGGAAGTATTCAGACCTCTCAAAAGAATATTCCATATTTTCATGTGTTGAGTTCCTTTCTAAATTTGCTTGTAGTTGTTTTATCCCAGCTGTGAAGTTATTCACAAACTCCTTGTCACTTTAAAAAATACCCAGCAAGGGTTTTAAGTAAACAAGCCAGCCTAGTTCCCCACACCTCCGAAACACAGCAAGATCTTAGGAAAGAAGATCACTCCATCCTTTCCAGTTAACAGTTTAAGAACTAGGTCAAGTCGTGCTTTCAACTACAACAGGGTACATTCAGGAACACAAGAACACGAGACCCCTCCCAGGTCATCAGGTTCAGTGCTGTACTCTTACCATACAGTACCTAAAAAACTCCATCTCAAAACAGTTTGAGATTTTTGACCCTAACACTTTCTAATTAGAAGACTGTTCCAGACCTTTCATTTAATGATGAGCAAGTTTTTTTCTCTAATTTGCAGACGGAATTTACTCATGTCCAGTTAAGCCAATTTGGAAGCAACTCAAGTTACTTCAGGTATCTGTAACACTAAATAAAAGCAAAATTCAGTCTGAAAACCAAGACTCTGACCAAATAAATTTCAATCTAGAAAACAAGTGAGGAAAAAAAAAAATACTTGGTTTTAACTCCTCTTCCAAGTGAATTGCAACTATGAAATGATCATTAGTTCTGCAAGAAAACAGGTTTTTAAAACTTCAAACCTACCTGACTACATGTCAATCTACTGAAAAGCACGGTCCAGCAAAAGAGACTGCTGTGAGAGTCTGCAGGGCTTGAAGGAAAGTTTGCCAAGAAATTTACACCACAGAAAGAAGACACAAGATCACTGGCTTTTTTTCCCCTGCCAACAGACCTAAACATTTTAATCAGCGTAAGAAACACCCAAAGCCACTCCTTTCAAAAAAAGATTTACTTCGTTCAGACTCCACTTATCTGTCATTTTAAAGCAAACCAGACCCGTGTCCCATCCAGACCTGCCTGATCCAACTTTCCAGTAAAGACAGAAGCAACTTCCTTAAGGTCTAAAAGGGAGACTTTGAAATGCGGGAGTTATAAAACTGTCTTCCAAAGATGAAATTAAGATGGCCACGGAGCTGATATTGGACTTCTGGGGACTTGTCTGCTTCCTGCAAAAGGATCTGTCCAAACATTTGCAAGGGGCACCGCGTAAGTACAACTTCTGCAGCAAGCGCATCTTTTCAATCCACAAGCCAGAGTAACCAGTGTCAAAATGTTTTGACAGCAGTAAAGAAGGAGTTGCTTCCATAACCACATTATTACATGAACACTACCACAGAAGAGTTAAGAAAATGCAGATGAAAGACAACTTGGTTGGTTTTCTACCGTTCTGCAGATATTCTTATCCTAGAAACTCAATTTTTTTTTGTCAGTTCTTTAAAGTGTGCTCTAAAGGTTTTAAACCTACAGTTATACACAAACAGTTTCAAAGCACGTGAAGAATTTGGTCAGGCTGGAATTAACAGACATCTCCTTTGTTCTGATAGAGAAGGAATTGCTAAAGGTCAGCGTGTTTCAGTCACAAGAGAGCTGCAGTACAAAATCTCTGTCCAGAAGTTGACAGCTATAAGGTTAGAGTGTGAATTCCAGCGTCACTGCGTTACAGGGAAAGGCACACCAAGGAGAAACTCCCATTACCACGGCAAAATTTGTACCCACACTGCCCCAGCCAAGCAACATAGTTTGTGTTGCTATTATCAATAATAGTGAGAGTGTTGAGATAGCAGAGAAAACTTTCTAAAAATAAAGTCAAGGCTTGGGGGGCGAGGGGGGAGATTAAAGAATCTTGACCTCTCCCATGTCATCAGCCTCATCCTCGCTATCACACAATGAACAATATGGGGATAAAAGCGATGGTGCAACTGGTTAGATGCAAGCAAAGCCAGTAAGAACAGACACAAAGGCTTTACAAAGTCTCACACGACCACAGGCATTTCTCAGGGTACAGACCTCCAAACAACTTTAGTTAGAGCCATGGCAACAAATACAACTATTTCAAGTCATACATTTGCTTTCTACTCTCCTCCTACAGCGGACAGGAGTAAGAACTTCTAAACAAGCCAAACACTGCTTCTGAGAGATTACAGAGTAATGGAAATACTCCTGTAACAACAACTGTCATCAGTATGGTGTCTTCTCTTCCGCAGAACGCAGCTCAGTTCATGCCATCACCTTTAGGAAAAGCACTTGGCAACACACAAAAACCACCAAACAGCAGCACACAAAACGACTGATCATTTTGGGAAACACGGCTATTCCATCAACACCACCTTATTACACCGGTTCCTCTGTGTGTCAGGGTTGAATATGCAATGCAAGGTTTGAAGAGGTCTCGTACTATTGGCGGTAACCAGAAGAACAGATTAGAGAGAAGAAACAGCTGACCTTACTGACTGTACCAAAAACAGACAGAAAAGGGACTAAGACCCCCAAACTGAAATCTTCTTTTATTATATATTGGCAAACAGCGAGATTTAGAACATCACCAAAACGTAAGAGAAGGTAACAGTGAAGACCTAATATTTTTTTAAAGTCAAAGGCAAAAAGAAAATGAAAAGCTGGTTTTTACTTTTCCTTTTTTAGGGGGGAAAGCACTTTTAATAGAGGACCAGCTAGAGAGGGCGTTCATCAATGATTAAGACAGATAAATATAATTATTTGGGTAATGAGAATCACGCAGAGGTATCAGAAACTTCATTTAAGACAAAATCCCAAGAAGTACACAATGTCAGTTTTCTTATGTTAGGACAAGATTTGTACAGATCTAAGCAAATGTCTGTTGGATTTCACTGTGTTTTTCTGAAAGTCGTATTTTTCAGTTACTACATTTCCTGGAAAGCTGAACTGAAAAACCATGGTCCAGAACATTTGAGCTTTAGGAAGTGGTGCATTTAGGAAGTAATAAAGGCAGCCTAACTGCAAACTTTTCTTCCTGTGAAGTTACATTAGACAAAGAGCCTGTCCCTCAGGGGAATGTCAGATAAAGGGGGCTGGCTCCTTCACAGACCACCAAGATGAAGATTTAGGGGTACCATGGGTTGAATTCCGGGGCACCAACCACAGCATCCTGGACAGCGTACAAAATATTATCGAGAAGTAACAATGACGACAGTTCAGCTCTATTCAAATCCATCTGGAACAATTTAATGGAAACCAATGAGTTATTACAAGATGAACAGTCATGGAAGAGGAAATAGATTATGTCCCACTTCTTGGGTACTTTTCTTATCTAACTCCAGTGCTAGCGTGATTTTACCCCAAATATTTCAGCAAAATAAAATTTACAGCACAGAAACAACACACTGAGAGGAATTCAGGAAGATCAAGCAACATTTGCCAAAGCAGAAGCTTAACTAAGGCCACAGGCAAAACTGCAACCTTTCCATTCCTGAGGAAAACAGGTTTTAGGGCAAGACCTAAAGTGTAGAGTGCCACCTACTGAAGTGCCAATATACCCTTATCAATAACTTTTTTTTTCCTGGAAACATCCCAGCTGCATCATGACCAAGCTACCTTTGCAAGATCACAAGATCACAGATGAAGGAGATCTGGCTGCAGGACACAAGAAAAGTAGACACTGTACGAAGGCCAGAGCTGAAGAAAGTATTTGACATTGAAAACAAAAACCTAAGAGGTCTTTGTTTGTTTGCTTTGTTTATCAGAGATTATCCTAGACACAGAAGGACTGGGATTTATCCGTTTAGATTTATCACAGAAATCAAGCTGTGCTTGATCACAGGGACTTGAATTTTCACAGTAAAAACAGGGAACTCAGGACTCCTCTGGCCCAGTATGGCTTTTTGACAAACAAATGTAGTTTCTCAGGGCTCCATGGAACCTTGTCATAAGCTGATCTATCTACCTAGTGTAGCTAATCTAGCTTTCCTATTCCTATTTCTACTGAAGGAATATGCAGAAGCTCATTGCTTTCAATAGATAAATTCCTGGTTTCCTGCTTCCTTTCATTCGCAGACAGCTTGCACCACTTTGTTCTTGTGCCAACATCGTCGCTGAGCTTAAACCTTTCTCTTTCCTGATGCTTAACTCAATTCAATTCATTTATAGACAGGAAGCACTTTTCTTCATCTTCACTTTGCAAGGCCAAAGAAAGCTTCTTTAGACTCTCATAAGACAAGCTCTTTTCCCTAGTGACTTGTTTGCCCCTTCTCCAGCATGAATTCATTTTTGAGCACGGCGATGCAGTGCTCGAGATAAGGCTTTGGCGATACCCTGCACAATGGCATTAGAATACTCTCCTGATATTTGTTGTTATTTCTTTGGGGTGGAGGGAGAGTGTTGCTTGTTTGGGGTCCCCACCTTACAGTGGAAATTATGATGACTGGTAACTCCCCAAATGCATGACTTTTCTCTTTGAATTAGAGTATTTTATCTCTATTTTCTTATACTATCCTCAAGGTCATTCAGTTCTTCTATACATGGTGTTCTAATTGTCTTTGAATAGATAGTCTTTTTTTTTTTCCCCCCTCCTTGCAGTAGAATTCTGCATTTCTGTGCTGTTTATTCATTAAAATATCAAATACAATTATGCTGAGGAAAGAACTTGTTGATTCCTGTTTATACTACACAACCTTACAAAATTTTGTTGTCTCCCTGGGCACGCACTTACATCCACTTCCAGAACTAACCCCATCTTCTCCAGTCAAATTAGTACCCTTACCAAATGCTTAGAATTCCACATGAGACCAACGACACTCGCTGTCTTCAACAAGCCAATGACATTACAGAGCAATTTTTAGTATCATCTCTCCCAGTAATCTATTAATCACTTTATTTGTACTGGTAAATACTGCTCTAGTTAATAAACCCATGATCTGTTCCGTGCCATTACATTCATCTCTACATCTCCTAATTCTTTCAGAATTCAGTCATTTCACGTACAATAAATTTTGCAAGGGTCTGCAGAGGCAACAGCTGAGAAACACAAGGTTAGATGAGAATGCTGAAGCCACAGCATGTGTACTACCAGGGAAACTGGTTAGCGTCTTCTCGATCTGTCAAGTGGAAGGAGAATTTAGCTTTATATTAAAGAAATCCTTCAATTATTGTTTTATAGTCCTATGCGGATAATTTCCAACTTAATCACAAAGAAAATATATAAATGGGTTATTAATAATGTAACCAGAAAATGGAACGGTAGCAGTGGAACTTTTGGTTCAATTCATAAATTATTGTGCATTTTACCCTTAATCTGATATCTGACACCAAAGCAACTCCGGCTAACATCCTGTTTACCCTCACACTGGGTTAAGTGAAAGACTTCATTACTTTTGGGTGAAGTGCCAAGTGTTTCAGCATGCCCCGTGCTGATTTCGGAAGCTGCCAAACACTGAAATTAGAAATGAGCATGCCAGCTGCCCCTGTACCTCATTCTGGGTATATATGATACTGCCAAGTCAAAGCAGCCCACATCAGATAATCAATTAGCTGGAGGAGGGAGACTTAAAAAACTTGGCACAGCCCTGGAAGTATGGTTAGAGAGATGTAAATAATATCAGTGCCTGCATGAAGAGCAAAAGGGACATTCAAGGTCTTACTATTAAACACTGGCCGCTCCCTTTCCTACACATGCTCATGTTTGAGTTCTGCGATAGCATCTCTAAGAAGCTCCTAAGGTTTTATCAACCCAAAGTACAGTGTCTCCCTCTCAGCTTCCCAAGTAGACTGTGTATCTTTCCATTCCTCTCCATTTTAACACAAAGCTACCATGTGTCCTTTAAAAGACGGAGACGCTACCCCGATTAATCCATCTTAAGAATTCATTTCTGAATTCCAGTTCTGTCGCTCTTCAAAGGGTAAGAAAATGTGTGGGAGAAATGAACTCAAATAAGAAATGAGCTCAAATTTATGTCCCTTCTGTATGAAAAAAAAAATCAGCTTTTTACAATGAGGGCATCACTATAATTACAAGCCAAACTTTAACCTTCAGAGTATTCTAATAGAAGTTGTGGCACCATTAGTCTTCTGTCCATTTCCCTGACTAGTCACAAATAAACCTAATTATTATTGCTTCTGGCTGCTAAATAGCTAGGAAAACATCAGGAAAAGTTCCAAGCGGGAACAAAACTGGAAAAGCAGCATGCTGGCAGAACTTAAGTAAAGGTACACACAGAACCATTTATCCAGAAATTCACCTAGGTTCAGTTCTGTATGCACAGGCTGTAGAGTAGTCTCACCTTTCTGCTCGTTGTGTTTAGGACACGCTGGGGTTTTCTCGCTAATGAAGGCCTTACAAAGTGTATCACTGGATAAGTTCCTATGTTCAATAGGTTCTCCTCAGAAGAGGCCTTGCAGGTTTGATGTCACTATATTCCACGTGAGGATGATGCTGGAAACAGGGACCTGATCATCAATTGCTATACTTTTTACATTTCCCTCATCTCATCTCATCATACAGCTTTCAGCACCATTCAGCCAACCAGAATCCTACCCTACCCTTCTCATTTCACAGCTGCTACCTGCAGCCATATAGGAAATAAGTCTTCACGAAGCTCCGGATGCTCACTGTCTCCATCTTGTATTTGGAATTGCCCATGCTGTGTTGCTTAAATAACAGAAAACTCCTCATAACTATTCAGAGCTGCATCCTATTTAAAACCATCCATGAGCACTTTCCTCTAACAGATTCAACGCGTTCACTGGGTGGGAACTCTTGGTATATAGACTAATGTCCACACACCACCACATCTACTGGTGAATCTGAGCTCTGCTTGTCAGAACTTCCAGTTTAAGGACAGGATACACACATCCCAGTAACTGCACTCCATAATACCTGTCTCAATAACGTTGCCATGCTGGTTCTACAACAGCATTTTATCTGAGGTAGCTGTGGCTATGCACGTGAGCTAATCTTGAGAAGACAGTTTCTACGTCCTTCTACACCTTGTACTTTTTCTCTTCACTCACAGATGAAGAGAGACTTGACTCTCTGTAATGATTATGACATAAGAATCAGACCAAGTTCAGGAATGACCAATGCAGGAGCTGCTCCTTGAAATTTATTATATTACTAATTAGAATGATAAAAAGAATTAATTTATTAACTTTATTATTAAAGCAGTCAAATCACCTAAATTGATTAAATAACCTGATATATCCTCCTTCTTGCGAGATTCCCCCTTCCCCCTGCAAAGTGGGATCAGTATAGCTGGGTGGAATACTAAGCATGATGAGACTAAGGGTAAAATACTGCTGAAATGCTCTAATCACCCTTCGGGCTTTGGTAAGCTCCACAGTTGAGTTGGTGACTTGAGCTTTCCCTTCAGATTTGCTGCAGGAATGCTAAACTGATAGGTCATCTGTTTTTGTTTTGGGTTTTCTTTTGCTTTACCCACAGCATTTAGATTTACTGTGAGAAACCACGTAAAACAACATTTTCAAATTTCCCATATGCAAAGCCCTTTGTAATAAAACCCGTGTTTCCCTAAATGCACTTTCTCTTCCACACCAAACACAATTTCAAACCAGCAGTAAAATCCTCATCTCTAGAGGCAAGGCAATTTTGAAGACAAGCTCCTACTGAATATTTTTTTCCTGTCTCCTTATGATTCTGTATTTTCTGACAGGGGTTCTATTATACCTGGAAACGTTACATGTTAAGTAATTAATAAACATGAGAGTAAGTAAGGAAAAAGAAATTACAGGGCTTTAAAAATGCACTGAAGGGACAAAATTTCACCCTTGTCATAAAGAAATTGTAATAAAATGTATTGCTAAACAATAGCTATCACTATCAACTCAATTCTGAATGTAATAATACCATCTTAAAGCAGAAAGCTACACTATTTTCTAGACAGTTCTATGCAGTATAACTCATCACTGCTGTAAGACATCATTTTGCACTCCCTAGACAAGGAGTTAATCATTACCACCACAATGATGCTCTATTAGCCTAAGTAACCAACATAACAGTCACATTCCACTTCGAATGGTGATGGAAGTTAAATGACAGGCTACACTGCGATGAATCACAACAAAGCTAATGGAAAAGCTGATCCAAGTTCTGACCACCTAGAGCACTACGGTTAACAGGATTCTTGCCTTGTATAAATTAAGGTGATCTGTGGCCCCATACTGCCCGAGTGCTCTTCAGGCACACACAGGCAAGGCTGTTCTTCAACCCACGGGTTCCTCCCAGGCTGACAGTTCTGTGTAGCAGAAAAACTTCTTCAGTGGCTGGTTGAAAACCAGCCCTGGTGAGTGCAAACACTCACATCCAGCCTGGGAAACAGTGAGGAAGCAGCTGGGGGGTTTATACCTTAACACAGATGTTGATCCTTTTTTCTTTTTTTCTTTTTTACATGTTCAGGCTACTGAGAAAGAAACCCTCCCACATTTTTTTTTTTTTCTTCCTACAGCCTTTTCAGAACATTTTCTCTTCAAAGGGTGCAATCCAGCCTACAGAAAATAGCAGGGAGCACACTGACAAAAAAAATTACCTCACCACTATCTGAGGGAACGGTACTTCTGCAAAAATTGCAGCCAATTATCATCTTTGCCTTCCAAGAAAATAGCTGATAAAAGCCTCCTAAGTGATTCTCGTATCCGAGATGAAGAAGCGATGCTAGAAGGGAATGTCTGAGACCTCTCTCTATACACCAGCTGTCAACATAAACACTAAAAATGTCAGAGATCAAGCATTCAATCATGTTTTAAACATCAGACAGTAACAGTTTTTCATCCTGTACATCATATCATCATAAATAACAAACATGTCAAATGAACTGCTCGCTGTGGTAAACAAGCTCAGCACCATCAGCTCTTCTGCTTCCGCTCTTTTCTCACCTCTTTCCACACTGATGTTTTGTATGGCAGGCAAAAGGGTGCCCGGCAGACCTCACAGAAAATGAAAGGCTTGCTTGCCTATTGGACTTCTGAAGTATTATAGTATCTAGGAATGCAAATAAATGTCCCTAAAATTACAAACAGGAATAAATGCCTAGGCATTATTTTTTAATCCCAAGAAATTTCTCTGCGTACCTCTAGGTACTCAAATACCTTTGAGAATTTGGCCTCTGGAGCACTCGAGTCAATTGAAATCTTTGTGTCTACAGAAGACATTATAAAGCACAGTGTTGTCTGGGAGATATTATAGGATGATGTCAGCTATGTGAACTGTGGTTTCTTTATTTGGCTCATTACATTTTGTCTTAACCATTAACTGATTTGCTCTTCAGTAGACCCTTGTCTGAACCTTAAGGCTCCTTGAGATTGAACAGACCTCCACATCCCTCTAGGTACTTGTATTAGCAGTTTAACTCACACTGAAGAGACATTCAGAAATGACCATACAGAAGACATCTATTAAAAACAAAAGCAGTTCAGTAGTGACAAACAGATTTTCTACAAAGGCCATTCACGAAGCACACATTGGCTTTTTTGGCTGCGGAATGCAGGGAGGAAAAAAAGTTGACCACAGAATTTTAATTATGTTAAACAAGGCTCAGCTAACTCTGTCAGTGCATCAAATTTGAGTTTAATAGCCCTCAATCAGGTATACAAAGTGCTGAGCGTGGCAAAAGGGGCTGTATTGTATATACTTAATGCTGAAATACATTGCTCAATTGAATGAAACCTTTTCCTGAGGAAGGAAGACAAGACAGGCCTAAAGTTCTCAGTTTTATTTCTAAACCCATCTAATAAAACTAAAAGTATTTACCAAGCAGTTCTTTCAAAAGCGTGGTTTACATTGCAGAAAATGAGTTCTAAATCAACATTTAATTTGAGCAGATGGAACCAATTTTCCCTTTTGTAGGGCAAGCACACAGCATTCTTTAACCCTGAGTTGTTTCAACACTTTATTGACCTGTCTGCATCAGGTTTCAGCGCGTCCAGTTATAACAAGGCACTGTCATGATCTGCAAAAGAGCTGACGTGCAGCAAGGTACACCTAAGGAAATAATGGTACTCCCAAGGTAAAATTACACACCCACAATTCAGTCCCTTGTGGACTGAGCTTCCTTAGCTAATACAGAAAGTTGCTACACATTTCCAAATAATGTTTGTCAGCTGTAGGTCAGCTGAAATGCCAAGCTGTTTATGCAGCCCATTACTGCTAGACAAGATGTGTGTGTACCCATCAACACACACTGGTAATGCACTGTCTCATTAGGTGCCCTAGCATGTTCGGATCAACTTCAATGATCCGTTTCTAAGTCCAGGCACCACTCTAAAGATTAAAAAATACCAGACTTTAAATTCATAGAATCATTCAGGTTGGAAAAGACCTTTAAGGTCATTTGAGTCCAACCATTAACCCTACTCTACCAAGTCCACCGCTAAGCCATAACCCCAAGCACCACAACTATATAGTTTTTAAATGCATCCAGGGATGGTGACTCAACCCCCTCCCTGGGCAGCCTGACAACCCTTTCAGTGAAAAGAGTTTTCCTAATATCCAGTCCAAAGCTCCCGTAGTGCAGCTTTAGGCCACTCCCTCTTGTTCTATCACTAGTTACTTGTGAGAAGAGACCAACACCTCTCTCTACAGCCTCCTTTCAGGTAGTTGTAGGTGGTCATCCCTTTTCTTCAGACTAAACAGCATCGGTTCCCTCAGCTGCTCCTCGTAAGACTTGTTCTCCAGGCCCTTCACCAGCTTCCTAGTTCTTCTCTGGACAATTCACCTTAACAGCCAACATCAGGGCAGACCTGTGCTTCAGAGACTTGCACCTAAGTCAGCTGTAAGAGGAGATCTGACTATTGACTAAAATGTGACAGAGAAGTAGAGGTATGTCAAATAGGAATGACATACAGCTGTCCTTGAAAACTCATTTAGTTCACACTAGGCTATTATGAAAAGAATCACCAGGACAAGTTCTAAACATACACGGACTGTGCAGCTGGTGTTGTGAGTGAAGCAGGTTGACAGAATTCCACTGTGCCTAACAGCATCTGTTCACTAGCCAAGTAAATAAACTCTATTTTCAAGATCCTGCCCATTTACCTTCCGAACATGGGACACTAGAGGCCTCTGTTATCAAAGCTGAACACTTCTGAATATGATCCAAAAATGTACTGAAAAAATACTCAAGATACAGATCATTTTTAGTTTCATTAATTGGAATTGTTTCTCTTTTCAGTTAAAAGTTTCTAGCTATTACAAGAGCATATAGCAACGAATGACTTACTGGGATTAATAATTCCATTGCTTCCTTTGTGCACAGTTAACCAAAACTGGTTCTTTTACTTCACACTCATATTTATGTGAATGGCACTCATCCTTTGACCTCCTGCCTAACCCCACACTCGAAATGCATTTATGCAGCACAATTGACACTTTGTTCAGTTTTATTCCAGAAAGCAAACCCTTATTTGGGGTGTAATCAGGGCACCAGTGGGAGTTCTGTCCCAGGACTGTGTTTCTGTGGCTGTTATCATGGCTTATTGTCCATTCTGTGAACTTATTCCAGAAATCTGACTGAACTGGCTGACAAACAACCCCGTAATTTCAGTAAATTCAGCTACTGAAACCTGGAAAAAAGTGTTAGGATTATCTACATCCTTGGGCCTCTTGAGTTTCATCAACTGAAGCTTTCAACAGCCCTGTAATCTTGCCATTGTTGCAGCTCACAAAGCACCAAAACCACTTCTATTCAGAAAACAGAAGTCCACTACGTTGAGTTTAGTTTATGAGATCAGTTCGTACGCTCAGAGTTGGAACCACTAAAGGTGTTCAGACAAATGTTCTGTTGAACACAGGTTCACACAATTTCCAAGATGAAGTCCAAATGTGCAGCTTGCAAATCCATCACTTCTCTCATTCACCACAGATTGACAGGTTTGAGTCCTGTCAAGACACTTGCCTCCAGATACACAAAGTCATTCAGACATGCCACCCTCACACAGATGATTGACTACATTTAAAGTCTAAAACAGGTAGCTGGATAGTTTCTCTACAGGGAAGAGAAACAGGAGCCCTGTCCTATTCTTCAGTGGCATCTACTTTCATACATAAAAAACCCAGAGGTGTAAAGGGGAACGATGTATTTTATTTTATTCAGCAGCTTGTATGGCTGAGAACCAAACCAGCCCTAGTAGAGAAAGACACCCCCACGGCTAAAGCCAGGACATAATTTTAACCTTTTTATTTATAGGGTAAATCTTATGTAATTTGTCAGAAGGACAGAAACTGCAAGTTTGAGCCTTTGCTCTTTAGGAACTCTGTCTACAGGATTTCTTACCCATTTCTGTAGTGTTCTTTACACCCTAAGTAAAAAAGCACCACACGAAGTGGAAATAAATCAACTTATTTGTAGAATGCAGCTTTCAAGTTTGACTGTGAAGCTTCTTCGGTGCTGTAGATGCCTATTCTAGAATTCTGGAGTAAATTTAAATGTGCCATGTAATGCTGAAGTTACTCAACTAGTTTCAAGCCATGACAAGAATTTATCAGAGCAAAGGTGGATGTCTGAGGATAGCCATTACAGGGCAGTAGCACATAAAGATATTTCCTCAGAAAACCCTCCCAGCAACACTGCAGTCCAGGCATTTTGTGACCAAGGGGTTACGTCTAACATACATAAATATTTCACAAATTCAAGAAGATCCTTTCTGAAGCCATGTACCCCATCGGCATCCATCTCCTGTGGCAAGGACTTCCACGGACTAACTGTACATTGCACAAAAGTCATTTAACTCTGCTCACCGTGAGCAAGCCGGTTTTGGGGGATGTTCTTTTGACTTTGCATTAAAGGGACAAGTGAATTGTCATCATCTACTCATCGTCTCTGGATCGACTGAGATTTTAAACACAGCAATATATGCTTCTCTTTAAATACAAAGAGTCTTAAGCTCCATAGCTTGTCAGCCTTTCACCCCTTTCTATGACTTTTCTAGCTCTACCCCATCCTTTCTGAACCAGGGGACCAGCACTACATAGGCACCAAGGCATTACACCATGATAGGGTAGGTATAGGTCCTTTTCTCTGTCCTTTTCCACATAACTCATCAATGTTATGACATCAATGGGGAAAGTTGATAAACAGAGGTATTTTTTGCAGCAGGGAAAGTAATGGCCTACTAATGAAAGGGGTCATTTATACCCTCTGTGAACATAAAACCCGTGGGCAAAATTCTGTGTCCCCATATGTGCAGAAAAAAAGGACAGAAAGGCTAGGCCTGAAGAAATAAGACACCGTAACTTTTCTTAAGCATCCTGGAATGTGACCACATTGTTTTCTTTTTTTTTTCGTGCTAAGACATAGTGTGGACATTTTCTTCTTTTTTTTTAAAAAAAAAAAAAACCATTGTATGTTGTAAGAATTAGAAAGAACTAGTAGTAGAAGCCACCCTGGACTTCCCAGAACAAATGCAGCAGAGGCTAGATTAAGGAAACATTTACCTTGCATAGCAGCTACTCTTACTGAGCTTTAAAAATTAATTCAAAAATTTGACTGATTCTTTACCAACACAGCTTTCTGTGAAGGAAAAAAAAAAACCCCACACATTTATTCCCTTCAAACCATCCGTTTATCTTTTATTATTATTACTATTTACCCATCAGGCACTTTTCAAACAACGTAGCTGATGTTGAGATCTGCCAAGAGCAATGACTTAGTGAGCTAAATGATTCAATTCCACACAGAAGGTTGGGCCGGGGGTTTGGGGTTTTCTCCTGAACTTGGATCTTAACTGATGTCATCAATATTAAGCTGTGAAGATCTACTCTCCTGGTAGCTTGGGATTCTCTTTCTTCAACCATTAGACTAACACGCACTGCTGTAAGGACAGTAATCGGATCTCATTGATATCTGTGGTC
>JAAGNO010011131.1:0-11025 GCA_033439905.1 Ceryle rudis | reverse complement strand
GATTCTCTTTCTTCAACCATTAGACTAACACGCACTGCTGTAAGGACAGTAATCGGATCTCATTGATATCTGTGGTCTTCTTCTACAAGGTCACTGCACTTGACACAATGCTGCATTTAATATTCAAGACTCTTGTTTCATCCCCAAACCCTCTTTTCACACCTCCCACATCAAAACAACATTCTTAGATTGTAGTTCACTTTAAAAGGGTTTGTTTGAGGTAATACTACAAAAATTAGATATGACGTTGACAATTAAATCAACAAAAGACTAATGGATAATAGTCGGTTATCTCTAATGGATGATAAAATTCATCAGCTGTCTTTTCACATCTTCCAGTGTTATCAAGCATCCAGAACAACCAAGTAAAGACCCTGTTAGCTAGTTTTTTTATCACCACCCTCACCCTGAGCCTTTCTAATCTCTGCCCTGCTTCTAATGAAAAATTAAGTTTTATATTATTTCTATATCAGCTTCTCATTATCTTTCTTCCTCAAACATCAAAAGCACTTCTGCAGTACAGTTTTCAAGACTATGTAATCACACTCTTAAACACTTCAACTGAAAGTCAACAGCTGATCACGTTGCCAGTATCTTGAGATAGCTTTTGCTACGTGCAAGCCCGATTTTCAAATCCAAGTTATTAAAAAAGAAATTGCCATTAATTAAGAAAAAAAGTCAGTTTTATTAAACATACTTGAATGAAGCTGGCAATTTTAACTGGGAGAAACATGCTTGTATTAGAACATGTATAGATGGCATATTATGCATTGTGACGCGAGGTGGCAGGCAACCCATCAAAGAGGTCACGAAGAAATGTTAGGTTGACAAAGTCAGAGCTGAGGGAGTCACATCCCTCATGAAAACACCATATGGGAGATACTCTTAACTAGTCACATTTAGAACGGTTATAGATGCAAGAGTTAATGGCCACAAAACACAAAATATTGTAAGGTATTATATTTGATACGAGTATTTAGTTATCCTGTTGGGTAGTGACTACTGAAAGGCAAGCCTTAAAACTTTTGCCCTTACTGAAGTACAAAGCACTTTAATTCGCTGGTTAGGCTTAAAATAACCTTGATGTCTTGGTTTCAGCATGCATTCATTATTAAAAACTATCAAAAGTATTAACCAGACAGAGCCAAAGAAGCAGCTGGCACCACCACTATGCTAAAAGAATGTTTCCCAAAAGTTCAAGCATCTACATGACTATCCATCAGGGCTCCCCTTTCTAATATTTCAAAGTCATAAAAAAAAGTGCTAATTGCAGTCTTAAGTGAGAAAGAGGAAGTCACAGACTGTTGGAATGAGAGAGGATACGGGGCCACCTAAATGTAGACAGCCACACCTTCTGCTTCCCGGACACCCCAATGTCACAGGTTTGCTAACAGTTAACAGAGGTCCAGAGAGACAGAGAAGGGACCCAAAGGCTCACAGCTCTTTACAGGCTTTACTAGAACCTCCACATACAGAGCGAGCGTTCGCTCCTGTGGCCTCCAAAGACACAATTCCCTACTCTCAGCTCTCTCAGGTGTTCTCCAGAATATGTGTTTGGATTTAAAAGCTCGATACAAAGGTAAAAGCAGCATACACATAAGGGAAACATTCAAATCTTTGGGTTTAGGCTTCTAGCTTCAGGTAAACAAGTAAGATGATTTACATGAAGCAGGGATCAGTTGTTTCAGTCTCTCCCAATGGCAGCTTTTTCCTTTCTCAACACACCCTTCCTTCTTACCCAGTCTACAGTCGCTCATTTAATTCTGCAGTAGTTACATGACAACTAACAACTCAAGAGCAGCACCACCTCACAATACAGTGATGGCAACAGGACACGGGTTGATAACCTGTACTGAAACAGGCTGGACTGACAGTAAAAGAAACCACAGCCATCAGTAGCACAATCTTCCCAAGTTACACAGAAATCACCTAGCATCGTTCCCCACTTTATTATTACTCCCAGACAGCCAGGGTATTTCACTCGACTGCAATCATTATTTCACAGTGATTATGTCCTTCAAAGTGATCCATCCTTCACTACACCAGTGTGAGAGAGCAGGACTGAGCCTACGCACAACATAAGCACAAACTAAAACACAGTGGGCTCATTCAGCAGATGTAAAATCAGGTACACAAAATATACCAGAACCTAGACGGTATCTAGCAGAACCTGAATTAGCCTTGTGTTTGGTAAGAAAGCAGGGCGTGTTCCTGCTATGAAACCAACCTGGGCTTCTGGATATTCTGTGAAACCACAATATTGCTCCGCTCCTTTCCGTGCCTTTCCCAACTTAGCCGAACACTGGGGTTCTGTAACAGGACCTCCCTCCAGATCTTGCTGCTGCAAAACGATGTGTGTCTACACAGAGAAAAAGCACACTACTTTGCCGAGCTGCAGCACAGGCACCCAGCCTCAGCTTGTAGAAGTACTTTACACCTCTTTTACATGTGACTCAGAGCAGCAGTGGCTCCAAAGACAGATCACACCTCTGGGACATCATCGTGTCTCTGGAGCTTCCTCTGTGCACTGCTCCCTCAGCCCAGGCACGCAGCAAAAAGCAGATTCCAGCACACAGCCAGAGTTCAAAGCCTAAATAAAAAGTCAAGGTACTCCATTTGACACGAGTTAGTAAAACTGCCAACCTGGTATTTTTCAGTCATCTAAAAACTATTCCTGTACTCTCTCCATTTAAGTTCTTGCCCAGGTTACATTTCAAAAGAAAGGGTGGCACTGTAGAGCAGTACGTTAAACATTGCTTGTAACGGCTTTGAGTGCACACTCAAAATGGGATTAGTCCCTTCAAAGAATCCCGACTTTTGGCATGGCATCCGCTCCTCATCTTGTCAGAGTGCTACTTGATGCCTATATATAATCAGCTACATTTTTGGTTGTTGACAAAAAACAGTTTAGTGCAACGCTTGAATAAATTCCATAAGAGACATCTAAACCTCGTTTTCTTTCGAAAAGAGATCTGTAGTCCCTTGACTGCCAAAAAGACTGAGGCTGGCAGGGAGTTTTCAACTGAGATTTAGAGCTCCCAGTACAGCTGTAACTTCCCAGATGTTTTTAAAAGCTTCTGCCAACAGTCATCCCTGGCCACTGGACCTGGACATTTCATGAACTCGGAAAGTTAGAAGACACTAATGAGTTGTACATATCCTACGAAACTCTTCATCAAATGAACAAGTTTACATCAAATCATGAATACGGAAAGCCTCCAGAGGTTGTTAGTCCTAAACTATCACAATCTTCTTGGCAACAGAAAGATTGTTCAAAATAAGTTATTGCACATGAGAATTAGTTTATTGCCAAGGAGCAATTCCCCTTGCTGGTATCTGCAAATCACAATTTATTATCAGGACTAGAAGTGACGCACGGGAGGAATTGGTGCCCTTATGCACAGTACTGAGGCGACGGAAACACGTCCAGCAGGTGTAAATCAGCACTTTGACTTCAGCGACATTACTCCAAGTTGTGCTAAGTGATAAACTGATTCACGACATTTAATATCCTTCCTGTTTAAGATCCTCCGCTCCAGGAAAGAATTAAAACCACTTAGTTTCTGTCATTCCAATTCAGCTACCAGACAACAATGCAGTGACTGAACGCTAAGACCGCTGCATGCTGTTAGGGTTATGCATTTTCACTGGAGAGAAAAGTAACTTGACATTGCTTTAGATCCTTGTAAATTGAGGTCCAGATAAATAAAACTATGTAAAGACGGGTACCGTATGACCTACCCCTGTCATTCTGGAAAACACACCTGCCTTCCCTAACTTGGATCAGTATGATCCAAACCAGTCGTGAAAAGAGAACAGCTCACATTGTGTTCTGTTTAACTTACAACCCTTCTCGTAGTCCTGGGAGGATGGTAACAATACCTCTATTTCTTGAAACGGTAACCAGATAGTTGCACATAAAAGTACTTTAAATGTGATATATTTGTCTGAGTACGAACTCCGATTTGCCGGAGGTGACTATTCAGATAAACATCACTGCAACGTAAAAACTGGAGGAACACGTTGTCATCAATCGTTTCTGAATTAAGGATGAACACTAGATCAAATCACTTCTGACAGTACATTATGAAAACAAGCTGTTGAAAAATTTTTCTCAGGTTCTTTATTTCAAGGTTTCAGGTAATCCCTTGATTATTATAGTCCATTAGAAAAGAAAATGCATCTTCTTAACAGTGTGACAGTGAAAAAAAATAAAAATCCTTCTTTACATGAAAGAGCTAGGCTGTAGATTGAGATGCTGTGATTTCCTCAGACCTCACAAAGAGTTCCTCTGGGTGATTACTTCAGAGTACCCAGAGAGCTACAAGTGCTAACCTGCTGACTCACAGTTCACACTAAAGCCATTCTGCAGCACGGCCTGCAGGAAAATTGTGCAGATCCCGAGGTTGCCATTTGTCAGGTAGGAAATTTAGATGCAATTTAAACTCTACACAGCTCTAGATTTGAAAACATGTTTTTTAAAGCTCTGAAGTTTATTTTCTGTCATCGTTTTGTTTGTTGGTTTCTCCCCTCCAGCAAATATCAGAGCTGACTTAAAGGAACCAGCACAGCACGACAACTGCCTGTAGGAATAGGCTGAAGAGGCAGCATTTTGCCTCCTCTGCCTGTACTGGAGGGAATGAAGGTTGGCTGTCATATGTTACCTACTGATGGACTACCAGGAAGAAGGCAATGAGCAAGGGGGCAAGAACTGCTGAGGGCATAACTGTCATCTTTACTCTCATCCAAGCAACCCCAGGAACAGAAAAAGCCTCTCTGGCCATGGCACTTACTGGCTCCCCACCTCAGACTTTCCTTTCTACCTGAAGCCCTCCTGTTCCTGTGAAAGGAGAACTCGGCTATGGCTCCAGCCCCTTCTCCTCCCCAGCAGAGCAAGAGGTAGGTGGTGTGGCCGGTGCTTTCTGTGAGGTGGACAGGGTGAAGGCAGGCCAGTGCCTACAGGCAGAGCAGGGAACGTGTGGTTCTGTGGCTGGAAAGGAGATTCATATCCCAAGGTCCCCATGCTCATACCCGTAACTCCATAAAGCCTGGCCCATACACTTTCCCACTCAAAAATCTCTGCCTTTTTCAGTTCATGTCACCTGCCAGGGGTTCACCCAACTCATCCAGTCAGCCACTGCACATCACCCACAGCCCAATCTGCACTACCGTGAGATCATCATCACCCTTATCACTGAGCAGCTTTGAATGAGTTCTGGTACATGTGAGCTTATCTAGATCTATCTGTAAACATCATGAGCATAGAATATGGCTTATTCATTTAAGTAAAGAAATACATTTATATTTTTATAAAGCATTCTGGAACATATCACAGAATGGTAGGGGTTGGAAGGGACCTCCAAAGACCATCAAGTCCAACCCCCCTGCCAGAGCAGGACAGAACTAGAGCAGATCACACAGAAATGCATCAAGACAGGTCTTGAAAGTCTCCAGAGAAGGAGACTCCACAGCCTCTCTGGGGAGCCTATTCCAATGCCCTACAACTCTTACAGGGAAGAAGTTCTTCCTCGTGTTGAGGTGGAACTTGCTGTGCTCAAGCTGGAATACATTGTCCCTCATCCTATCATGGGACACAAGTGAAAAGAGGCTGTCCCTGCCTTCCTGATGCCCAGTCCTCATGTATTTATAGATATTAATTAGATCCCCTCTCAGTCTTCTCCTCTCCAGGCTAAAAAGCCCCAGGTCTCTCAGCCTTTCCTTGTAAGGCAGCTGTTCCAGCCCCTTAACCGTCCTCGTAGCCTCCACTGAACTCTCTCAAGTAGGTGCCTGTCTCTCTTGAGCTGGGGAGCCCAGAACTGGATGCAATACTCCAGGTGAAGTCCCACTAGGGCAGAGTAGAGGGGGAGGAGAACCTCCCTTGACCACGGGACACACTCTTCTTAATGCACCCCAGGATACCATTGGCCTGCCTGGCCGCAAGGGCACACTGCTGTCCCATGGAGAACTTGTTGTCTATCAGGACTCCAAGGTCATTTTCCACAGAGCTGCTCTCCAGCAGCTCACCTCCTAACCTGTACTGGTGCATTTTATTGTTCCTTCCCGGGTGCAGGACTCTGCACTTGCTCTCGTTAAACCTCATGAGGTTCCTCTGTGCCCAGCTCTCCAGTCTGTCCAAACCCTGCTGAATGGCCACACAGCCTTCAGGTGAATCAGCCAATCCTTCCAGTTTCATGTCATCAGCAAACCCAAATTCTTAAATATTTACATTTTCCATGATAATTCAGCTTTCTGACCACATAAGAGATATCAGATAAAAATACATTCAGTAGAACAGACTAGAAAAACTGCAGTAACACTGGACTGCCATATCAAATAGGACTGCAAAACAAAAGGACCTTTCAGCCATCATTCTCCATCCACGTTTCAGTTTCTATATTCCTTAGCTACAGTGGAGGAATTGATTTACTAAATTTAATCAGGCCACCTTCCGGAGCATGCATCATCCAAGCATTTGCAGGGCTAGGTCAAATGGAATTCACTACAGCAAAATTTATTGCACGAGTGTTATACAGTCAAGTGAAATAAAGACGGGGGGGGGGGAGGGGGTAAAGAAAAAAAAAAGGCATCAAGTGGCAGCCAAAAAACAAAATGTGACAATGAATTTCTAAATTATTTATGACAAAAAAGTAGTTCCTGCATCTTAAACTCTCCCCCTTCTCCCATCACCTCTATTAGAGCAGTTCAGAAGAACTTTATTAAACTTGTCAGCATTGCATTCCTTTAGGTATGGATAGACCTGCTCCTGAAAAGGGTCAACGTAAAAAGCACAAGCAGGCTTTCAACGTCAAGAATGCACGCCTTCTCTTTTGACTCCTCCCCTGAAAAAGAGCTTTCTGAAAAATACGTGTCCCTACAAAAGATTACACTGCTGGTAAAAGCATCTGGAGCTTTATCTTTCCACACTCAAGTGCTCTGCTGATGCAGACTTCTGTCGTGCATCTGTTTAGGCTGGAAAGTAAGACCTTTGCTCCTACATAAGTACATAGATGTCAATGACAATGGAGTTCTTAAAAAAAAACTTTTGGATGCCAAACGTTAGGCACCTAAACATACATCAAAAGATACATTTGCCCTTTGAAGTCAATCGGAATACTTTGAAATCAACTGCTTACGTACGTGTCCCAGTACAGGGTGGCATGCCTCACGTTAGGCACTCGGGGTGAAAAGTTTATCTACATCCTTACTGTTGTAATGGAGCCTGCACACACCACTCCCAGCAGAAGTGATCCGTGACAAGGTGTAAACAGAACAGAACTGTCTACCTAGAAATGCAGCCAGGCACTGCCACAAGAGCAAAGCTAGTCCGCTCCTACCGAGATGGAGAGGGAATTCTGTCTTCTGTCTAGTGACAGCTGTGGGGTTTTTCTAGTGCTTCACCTTTCTCTTCCTCTAGGATTCTCTCAAAAATTGCAAAAGCTGTACCTGCCCCCCTTCTTAAGGGAGGTCATGGTATACTGCAGGTAGAGGAAAACAGTTCATGAAGGTTTGTCCTCTTCTCCTAGCTGTGCCACAGACTGCCGTGGAGTTAGCCTGGCTTCTACACCTAGCAGAAGAAAATACACTGTGCTTCGCAAGTCCATAAATTAATTTCAGATGAAGGGAGAAGAACAGAAATTTTTATGATCTTCAGAGTGCTAGAAAGAACCAGGCATTACATCATGAATGTGTCTGGTTACATGATGTAATGAGGAGGTCAGCCTCTACCTTTCTTTTTTTTCTTTCCTATCACAGAAAGGTTTGTTATTTTCCATATGTCTCCAGGGACATTCGCATACGTGCTGTATGCATTCATAAAACCCATACATCTGCCCATCAGTTCTTCTAACCTTGTACCTACCCATCAACCTGATACAAGCAAACATCCAGGTGCACTTGCAAATTTTGTGGAAGCATTAATCAAAAGATAACTTTAGACCACATGAGCAAAATAGCCAGGGATTCAAGAGGTAAAGTTCAGCCGATTTAAATCGGTACAGCACCATTAATGTTGGATGTATCACAATTTCCTCTTAGTTGAGAATTTGATCCTAGGGGAATAATCTTTAAGTCACACATACGTGCACATGCACACGGACACAAACCCATGGAATACAACTGCAAAGCTGGTGTGTTATTGGTGTTTACACAGATAAAATTCTCCAAAATATATTCTCCATTACTAAACTAACATGAAACAGAGCCATGCTATCATCCTTCATATCCACAGGATTTAAAATACTTCCTGTTCTACTCAGCAAGGCTCAAGGTGCTGTGTGAAGTTATCAGCTGGAGCAGGATAAGCAAACTACCGAACCTAAATAAAGAAAATTAGCTCTCAACAGTACAGTGCTTTCAGCATTTGATACATTGCATGCAACACTAGAGAATCTGCGTGAGAAACGGAGATAAGAGGCTGTTCAATTCAATTCCTCTTCCTAACAGGATGGCAGTAGCGCTCTGGACCCGATCTTAGGAAGCTGTGACAATGTCATAGAGCTGTCCTCTATTCTTCTCCATTTGCAATCAAGACAAAGACATTTGGCTCAAGCAGGCTGACTTCTGTTCAGTAAACATGTAGTTTCAGCCAACTTGAAAGGCCGAATGAATCCAGGTCAAATTCACTGACTAATTTCATCTGGGGAAAAACAAACTAACAGCTAGTGTCAGAAAACCTCCCCCGGAGGCTGGAGCCATTCCCTCTATACCCAATAGCTCAGTCAGAGCACTGGATACATGAGAAATCTGGGCTCCACCTACCACATCCACGGCAGCTAACACAAAGCTCAAGCTATCAGATGGAAGGAGATGCCTCCTCAGCAGTTTAAAACTCCATTTTTATTCCCTTGGTCACAGAGGGTCCAAAATAAAGTGTTCTGCCTCTAGTCAGACAATCCCTTGCACATCAAATGAAGCATCACTTTTACCTTGCCATCTTATCATAGAATCATCTAGGTTGGAAAAGACCTTTAAGATCATCAAGTCCAACCATTAAAAAACATCTTCAAAAAACAGAAAAATGAAACACTACCTTTGGTTCAATTCCAATCAACTTCATTTTGTAATTTTACACTTCTTCAAGTGGAGGTTTTTGCACTACAGACTTCTGCCCTGTCCTGGATACTTTAATTAGTACTGTTTAGGATGAAATTTAAATTTCACTTACCATCTAAAGGGAATAACTATATATATGCAATATGCCCCAAATACAATCAAACTGATTTGCCTATCCACCTTTTCTACTACCATACAATGTAAAAAACCCCACCAAAACAAAACACACAGTGAATGAGAAATAACACGTAATGATTTCATTCCATTCAGCACGCTGCTTTGTAGAGAAAGGTTCTTTCCTTGGAAAGCAGCAGCTACAAATACTGCTGGCACCTTCCTGTTTTCCCCAACCTCCAGTCCCCATTTGAGCTCCCAGATGGTCTTCATTAAAATAGAATGGTTTCCAATTTACAGCCCAGGAGACGTTTCAGAATTGTTGAAGTAGTGTTAGTGAAACCCCATAACCCAGATCTCACCCCTAGACAGGTACATCAATATCTTGAATTTATCTACTTAAGTTCCTGTTGTTCTCTTAAGTCATCTTCACCGTACCAATCGTACCGTGCTTCCACAGTACCTTAACCCTTCAAAAATAACTAAGAAGTTTCACATAGAATAGGTGTCATCGTGTAAAGACATATTTACTCCTTTCCATTCTTTCATGCCTCTCCTTCGAGATGCTGCAGCTCGGCAAATAGAGACTAACACATATAGACAGCAAACGTTCTGTCCGGAATCTTGCTCGCACTCTTGCCTTTTCTCTCTCAAGCACGTCACGTTTTGTCAAAGTGACATCACTGCACCAAAGCACCTGAGTGGGATACCACACATCCTTACAACACGCTTCTCACGCCTCCAATCAGTCAGCCAATAACCCCTCTAGGACTGAAAGCAGGTTTTTTTCAGCCTCATTTCTAGCTAGGTTTTTACAAGGTCGTGCTTTACTTTTGCATAAACACAGGCACGAATTTATTAACATCTTATGACCAAAACTAAAAGCAACAGGAAATGTTTTGTAGGATTATGCATGAATTAGAAAGAGAATATCATCCAGTCTCACTGGATTTCATATATGTCGTGTGTGATATTTCCCCCTTACACCAAGATATAGTTAGGTAGAACTGCTGACTCCCCTCTTTACTTCTCCGACAATCAAAAACTCAATTATTTAATAATCATTAAGCCCAAGTCGGCCTCCCACTGTTACATCTCCTACAAGTCCTTCTCTCTAAACAAGCAGCAGGTCCAGGAGGGTACCTTCTCTAGTCAGCTCCTTCACCAGCTGCATCAGGAAGTTCTCTTCCACACACTCCAAGAACCTCCATCACTGTTCCCTCTCTGCTGTATTCTATTTCCAGCAGACATCTGGGAAGTTCAAGTTCTCCACAAGAACAAGAGGGGGTGATTGCAAAATATCTCCCAACTACTCTTCTATTCTATAGATTATTTCATCAATCTCGTCATCCTGATCGGGCAATCTGTAACAAACTCCCACCACGACATCTGCCTTGTTGGCCTTCCCTTTGGTTCCACTGGTAGCACCAGCATCTGAGCCAAGTGTTTATCAGATGCGTTTTCCTGGTCCTGCCACTGAAGGGATTGAGGAAAACATGACCTGAGCTCCTGATCCTCCAACCAATTGCCCCAGTGCCCTAAAGTTCTTTTTAATCACTATGGACTTCTTGTCCACAACCTCATCCCTGCCAACCTGCATAACCAGTAGCAGGTAATATCCAGTAGCAGGTAATAACCAGAGCAGGGAGTTTCCTGCAGATGTCTCTGACCATGGGCCCCAGGGAGGCAGCACTGCCCTGCAGGATGGATCCAGTCGGCACATGGGGCCTTTCTGGTCCCCTCCGAAGGTAATCCCCTACCACAATGCCCCTCCTGTTTCTCTCCACACCAGCAGCCCCAGTGCTCGGGGCTGGCTGACTCACCCCAGGCACCCCCCGCATGGACCTTCAGCTACAGCCT
>JAAGNO010011130.1:51781-71615 GCA_033439905.1 Ceryle rudis | reverse complement strand
AGCCTACCCCTAATGTGCCCACTGTCTTTCCTCCTGCCATAAATTGGTCTGATACAGGCACTGAGATAACAAATCTACCCCAGGGGCTGTGAGTTCATCAGCTATTGAACTCTACTCTTTTTCTCCTATCAAAACTTCACGTTACCTCATGAAGTCATCTTTTACAAGACTGTCCTTCCCCTGAAAAATCCAGACTTCTATATTTATAAGAAGCCTCACTGCCTCTGGCTGCTATCAGTCTCTGTTGCATCATGCTCACTCGGCTATAGTGTTGATTTCCTATGGATCTGGAGTGCTCCCATGTCCTCTGGGGATTCCGAAATTTGTGGGGGTGTGAGAAACACTTTAACATGCTTAATCTAAAGATAGGAATAGAATGAACTATTATAAAGCTATTGCAAAGCTATGGATTCATTATACTTGGCTATTTTTCTGAAATATTTCCACACACAAACCCATTCTAGGAGTACACTGTAGATACACAGGATCCTCTTTGCTATTTAACGTTATATTTATGTTAGCATTTCCCGTGGGCAAAGGTTATAAAATAACCAAGGTTTAGCTAATCATCTGCTAAACTCCCAAAACCTTCCTGCATAAAGAGATTATGGGTTCAAAGTTTCATAAAAGTGTTACAATACATGGCAATGTACTGAAGTTGCCAGTTTTCATTTAGGAGCTTTGTTAATGATCTGAAGGAAAAGTTAAATAGCACAATCTGCTATTATATTATTAAATCTGATGTATATACAGAAACTAAGCAAACCCTTAGAAATGAAAACACATACATAATAAATATAATAAAAACCCAGGATAAATTAATGTATCTGTAGCACCGTAATATTACTTTATACTTGAGTTCAGCTAAAATAAAACAATAGCAGCACGGGAGGTCCTGTCATCTCAATTTTGCTATCTGTTTATGACTTGGGATTTCTATTCAGGAATATGATAATCCCAGCTAATTTCAAGATAGAGAGATATTAAACTCATACGTACCACTAGTTTTACATCTAAGCAGTTATGCTAGCTCCCATAAAGATTTTTTTGAATATGAGTGGGAGGCAAGGTTGGTCTCGGTAAAGGAAAATGAGGAGGAAGTGGGACATCATGATTTCATCCATAACCCTGCAAGGAGGATAACAAACTAGTCCAGATAATCATGTTCAAGAGAGAAGGTTTTCACATGTAATAATGGGAAGAAAGGGTGGCTTCCTAGAAATGAGTGACAAGTAAGGAAGATACCAAACAGGTAGGACCGTCAACTAATTTGTTAGTGAATGGGAATGGAGATGTTTATAACCAACTTATAAAGAAGCAATGTTCATAGCAGGAAAGTTGAAAAACTCCTTTTATAAGCTTTGTCATCATATTGATCTCCAAAGTCCTGCCCGGAAATTACTCCATAAGGAAGAAGCATTTCAAATCAAGTATTTTTACTTATTGCGCCATCCTAACTCTTATATATAGTTTTTAAAACTGAGACAGTTCACTGATCTATTTTTATTTCCAGAACCCATCACACTTGTAGTATCTGACATCCAGCTTTGCTACAAGCTTATTCTGTCAGACTTGAGTGACTCAGCTTAAATCTGTGAACAACAAAATGCTGTAATATTGATTCAACAATTCTTACAGCTCCACGTACCCTGATGAACTCGCTCATCTTCCAAATTAGTTAACATGCCAATAAGGCTTTCTTCCCTGGCTACTGCCTTGCATAAGGGATTTTGAAACAGCCTTTGACAAAGACTAAGTCCCTAATGCAATCAATACTCATAGTGATACAAAACCATTTCATAAAAGCATATTCCTGCACTATAATTGTGCCAACTGAGATAGAAAGAGGCTGAGAATGACACAGCAATGACAAAAGGGGAGAGAGAATGACATGTACCTATCTTCCTGCATGTTTTATTTTACTAATGCTTAGCAACTTTGATTTCTTTAACGTGCATTACATTAGTTCAGAATCTGTGAGCAGTACCTACCAGAACTGAATTTACCTTTGAACTGTGTTGAATATGCACAAAGTCACCTAAGTTTCTTCCAGTTTTATGAGAAAAATGTCTTGACTCTCAAAGAAAGATGAACATATCAAATAACAAAGATATGTAGAACCGTATGCCGTCTCTGATCATGTAGAAGTAATATATTACATAAAACATAATGGTTTTCAGTTGCATAATCTTTAGAATTAACTTCTCATGAATGTACCCTTAAACCCATTTTACATTCTTCCTTCATATGTTTATTTTCCTGAGGAAAGCAATTTGGGAATTTATTATTCGTTACCATTGACATATGGCCCAAGATTTTGTTTATAATTAAAATTCAATTAGTTTCCTTTCTGAGACAACTGGGTTACATTCCTCTTTGGAATGTCAAGAATCAGTATCAGGAAGACAAAAAAGTATTGAACTAATACATTATATCTTAGTGCAACACATAATTCCTTTTCTAGAAGTACTAGTTAGAATTTTCTGCTATAAGAAACAGATCAGGAAAAGTTCTACACCCTAAACAAAAGAAAACAGTGTACATGAAAGCACGCTTTGGCTTTGCTAAACAAACATTGACACACATGCTTACCCTCCGTTAATGATCTATGCGTGCAAGAACCTTCTAACTGATTTCTGAGTCAACTGGCATTTAGTTCCTCTCCCCCCAACCCATGTTCTGCTATTGTCTTACCCTAGTGTCTGATTTGCTGTTTATCATCTACAATTAATGTCTCCTTTACCCACAGCAAAAGTGAAATCCTGCAGTCCATCTTTCTTTTTGGTACAGATTATCAGAAATACAGTTTACAAATTCTAGGGAAACACCACCACTGGTATGGTTGGACACAACCGTGGCTTGCACCTACTGATGGTGAAGTATTTGGTATTCAACAGTATATGGCAAGGGGGTGCCTGAACTTTCTGAGCATATTTTATATGAAATTTTAAAATACAGCAACTGGAGAAGAATTACTGCTGTAGCTTTATAGCAATGACTACAACTTCTTAAACAGCATGTATTGAACTATAGCAAAAGCATTCATTATTCTTAATTATTATTAATTTTTCACATTATTAGAAGGGCAAGTCATATTTAATGCACTTAAGTAAACAGCTTTTTCAATGGCTCTTGCACTTAAGACTTGGCTCTGTGGGATCAGTTCATTTTTCACTACAATTTAATAGTAAAATTCTTACTTCAAAGATGGCAAGCAAACCACTGTTTTATTTTAAACAACCAGGCATCCAGTGATACCAGCAAATTGATTTACATGTAATTCATGAAATAAATATTCACGTGGTTGCAAAATGTTGCATTTTTTCATTTACTATTGAATATCAGTGGGAAGTTAGGACCCTCATCTGAATAATGATTTCCCTTGATATCTCTTGATACACACTTTATCATTTCCTTCTAATTATTATTATTAAAACCACAATATTCTCTACACTTCACTTTTAAATCCATTCGAGCAAACACTGTTTAAAGCATTGACAGATACTTCAAGACAAGGGGTAGGAGAGCAGTTCCTAAAAGAGTATGTCAATGTTCACATTGTTCAAAATTAGGTTGCATTTTTCCTCTCTTGAAGACATTAGAGAATTTCAAACTGATTTGTAAATTATATCTTTTCCTACTCATGGAAACTAGTCTCACAAACTAGCAAAATCTGGAGAAACATGTCTGATGGCATACTGGAGCCCCTTGCTCTGCCTCTCAGAATTTTAACAGTAATCCACAGAAATGACAATTCTTACTGAGAGTAATGAATGCTAACAGAATATGGAACTGTTAAAAATTAATCTCCTGAAACTAAAATAAAGGTGTCAGGTAGAAATGTCTAGATGACAGCAACCTACTTTGTATTGCACACACATCAAAAATATAATACTCTCTTTTCTGTACTGGCTTCTGCATGAAGCATCTGTCATTTGACCATAGTTCCAGAGTACATGCTTTTTACATGCACAGAGTACATACTTGCATAACACAAGATAGAAATTCACAGACTTGTCAATTTTTCTTATATTTCTCTGAACAGTAGATGTCACTAAACTTTTTACATTTACCATGGAAAGTAATTATATCCTCCATTGCAACAGGACTGCAAGAGAGACTATTATTTATACTACACAGGAAAGCTATATGACTTGATGATCACACCACCACAGCAGTTTTCACAAACACTAGCCATATCTTATTTTTATCTTAGCTTCAATATCCTGTAATCTCATTTTTTTACTTTTTAATTAGAGTCTGTTTTTCTCATGCAGTGAGTACATTTCTTATTCTAAAAAGACATTATTCAAATGATTCTGTCTGAGTAATACTTGTAAATTCTAAGTATTTATTAACAAGAATGTGGTATTGCAGTTAAATAAAAACAACCTTAAGACAATAACATAACACTCAAAATGCTATCTTGTTAAATACAATGTGGGAGTCTAAGAAAATGGAAAACCCAAGCTAGGACCTGCCCTGCCCCCCAGTGACAAATCCTGAGTTAGGACATGAACTTTCAAGAAAATAAGAATGATCTTTGGTGGTGTAAAAAACAGGTATTTTCAGCTACAGATAACACCTCTGGAAGGTCATTCATTTCAATGCAGACCAGTTCAGAAAGAAGCAAAAGGATGTTCCTGGTTAAGCAGTATACAGTAACTTCCATCCAATATAAATCCAGTGAGTGTCATTTCCACTTTCCACATGGCAAACAATGTATTATGCTTTTTAATAGAAAGACAGCAGAAAAGCCAAGAAACTCCAGCAGACATGGAAGCCCCGAAATCTAAGGAAATCTTTGGCAGGACAGAACAAGACATCAGCTGGGGTGGGCTGGCAGGAGCAGTCTGAATGGAAACCTCATTCTGCTCACATCCCCAGTCAAAGGATTTAATTCACCAGGGCTGCTATGTTAGTTTCTTTCAGAAGCACAAAATCTGTGAGTTAAAATAAGGTCTCAGGTCACATATAGTTTATAAATAAATATGTGAAACACTCATGGTACCTTAAAATTTGTTACAGAGAGTCAGTTAATCAGAGTGAAGAAGTTACCTTCTAATGGCAAATCTAACCTCTTAATTGCCAACTGAAAGATGAGATGTACCAAACAAAAAGCAAAAATGGAACCTGTTATAAATTTCTAGGTACTGTGAAAAAGAATAGATTTTCATCTTCCCCTGTATTAGTTGTTACTGATGAATTCTATCACGACATGTATTTTTATTACAAGTTTATTGCCAATAAGGGCATTGCATTTTTTAAAAATAACTTGGTGTACAAAATAATTCTGCAATAACTTGCCGAACAATTTACCTATTACTATCTTTAGTTTAACTAAATCAATATCCTAGGAAAAGTGACATACTGAAATCTCAGGTCTGAAATAGTTGAATACTTTCCCCATTTTGTGGGGAGCACATAAAGGATGATATTCAATACAAGCTTAACAGGGAGAACTAGGGAATGTTTATTGTAAAATGAAAATCTCATTGAAAATCTCATCGAAAATCTCATCTCATTTTCAATCTCATTGAAAACTTTAACAGACACTTCCAAACATTAATATGAAGAACTATCTTTGGCTGACCATACTGGATTATCCTTGATGCCATTCAGCTAATAGATAGTCTCTGTACTGATTAGATATTAGAAAAAACCTAAAGGAAAATCCAAATAAATAAGAAGAAATGTTATAACTGCCTTATCAAAAGAAAATTAAATCAGGGAAAGAAAAAGTTAATTTCTCTTTATTTAAATCATAAGAAGAAACTTCAATTTGACATTCCAAACTAAGAAACAGCAGAATCTAATATCCTATACTAAACTGGCCTCTGGGAACTATTAATTATTAATATTAGCCTCAGAACAACCACAGTTAAACAACTTTGGTTTGCACTTGTATCTATAGATCCCTTAAAATGTAATATTTTAAAGGAAGACTAGCAAATGGTAGAGATGACTGAATTCCCAATGGTAAACAAAATATGTCCTAATAGAAGCTGAAAAAAAGGTAGTATGTTATTGCTGTCACCAAAAATTTATTATTTCTTAAAAAAAGACACCAGAACTTGCATTTCTGTCATTAATGTGTCAACCATTAAGTTAATATAATCATGTGTGTTATCTACTGCTTATTTATGTAACACAATAAAGCCAAAAATCAAATATATATTTCCTACATACTATGACCACTGATTTCTCTGGTAACAGGACTGCATTGAGCATAATCCAGGAATACATGAAAGATAGTATGGTCTTACTGAGATAGCATGGCATGTTGAGATTAACAGTAAGCAAAAACGTATTCAGACATTTCTTGTACTCTAACCATCCAAATCCATGCATCTGTCACTCTAATTACAAAATTTCTGCACCTGTGGTGAAGCTAAATCTGAGACAACTAATGTGCTTTTAATAGAGGTTGGGGTAAATTTCAAATAAAGCACACAAGGGGAAGCACTATCAACCTCTACAGCAAATACAAGATTTCACAAGGAAAAATTGTATTCCTCTCCCTTCTTAAACCTTTTCTTATTCAGCCATGCCAGAATTCAACAGCTTAGGGAAACAGATAAAAGATTAGATGGAAGCTCACTTTTTATTCAGAAGCAGCTCTCCATCCTAGTTCACATCCACTGACATTACAGCATACATAGGATTCAAAAACATCTTTAATTTTTGATGGTAAGTTTACAGTACACAATATTAACAACATTAAATTTAATGGGTTTGGATACTTAAGTTTCCCCTGTTTTTTTTTTCCTCAATACTTTCAGATCAGAATCATACAAGCTCATCAAAGAATAAAATAACTATGTCGCTCAAGTAAGATTTCAGACAACCAGAAACACCAATTCAGAACTGATTAAAATTTAATAGTGCATGCATTTCTCTATGATTAAACCACATTAACCAATGTGACAGTGGATATGACTGTAAATTGGAGAAAAAAAAAGCCCTTGAAAACCTATTTTTAAAAGCTGAAACATGGTATATAATACTCTATTGTCTATTCCTACATGGCAAGAATGGACTATATGGAACTATCTAAACAATACCAAATGGTAAAAATGAAAAGCAAGAAACAATTCTTCAATCTCCTGTTAATTAAATGGAGATGAAATCACTACATTTTTCTGTATGTGTTGAAGCACTGGGGTTTTTTTATTTCTTTTAATAACATCCTTTCATGCAGCTCTTTTTTTTTTATTTTATTTTATCTTTTTTTTTTTTATATTATTTAAGCCTTCTCACTTCTGCTCTTTAAACAGAACAAAGACAAAGCAAAGAACAACTGATATCTGGATGCTAGTGGAGATGAAAATCAAGATCAAATATCAGTCGCATGCATTAAGTATTCTAAGTTTAACAAATTTTAACCTCTTATTTGCACCTACTGAAACATCATGGCATAGAGAGAAAAATAGAAAACAAAGACCATATTAGTTGTTGCACTGTCCCCATTACTGAAAGGCCAAGTCAAAGCATGACTCAAATTGTAATTTCAGAAAGTCAGTACAAATTTAGGTAGAATTTTAAAATATAAAGGCTAAGTATAGTTAGTGCAGCTACAACTGAAATGTGGCATTAAAAATTATTTTAATAAACTGCTGAGCCACCTTTAGTTTCACATTAACAGCAAGTCAAACGTACATGGTACTAAACTATGGTCACCTAACTACTAAAATAATGTGTGAGGATTCATATCTTTTAAACAACAAATACTGCAGAAAACCAATAGCATGTAGCAAAACAATTTTGCTGCCACAACCTACACAACAGAAACTATTTCTAAAGTAATAGTCATCAAAGCCTACGGACTTTTCAACAAAATTAAAAACATTCCACTTCTTAGTCCATTTTCTCTCTAGTTAATTATCTTTTTTTTTCACCTGAGAAGCACTTCCAGTTGATGACACTCCTGACAGAACAGAACAAGTTAATTGTTCTTTCAAAAAATTACTATTCTTTTTGCAGATTGCTGTATATTCTTCCTACTATGAATTAAATTGTTCAATTCTTATTTATCTACTCTCAACATTAAATTTATTCATCACTAATTTGTCTCATCTGACCTAAAAAGGAGGGAACAAGGGCTCCCAAACTCCTTGTACAGACCATGCAGTCATACTGCTGCACCTTCAGTGCTTGGGTAAGAAGGGCCTTAAATTTCAGTGGGGTTCTGAGTCCTGAACACCTAAGAGTTTGCTTAAAAAGCACTAGACAGTTCGACCTTTCCTTGCTAGCTTGTCATTGTCTTCTTTAGTGTATTTGCAGCACAGCACAGTGTTGCACCTGGTAGTGTGCAACAGGTTCAGAGTATCCAGCAAACAACACATTCTCTGTGCTTCGAAGGCAGGTAGGGTTTCTAGACAAATACTTCTGCAGTCATTCCTCAAGGTGTCCAGAAACCCTGGAAAAACGCTCAAACTCCTCAAAATGAGAACAGAACCACAAATATTTTATATATGCTAATTCTATCAAAATGCAGTTTAACCTTTGGTAAAATACATTTAAACTTCATGAGCTACTTTCCTAGGGTAAGGGTAATTTGCCTATTAACCTGCATCAGGAACTCAAAAGCACCCCACACAGAATAATACTGCTAATATCACTAGACCTGGTTGGTTGTTGTCATGATTCAGAAGTTTTCATTAGGTTTACCTATCAAATTCAGAAGAATTAGCTCATAAATACAATAAGCACATATTGTGGTCAATGACACAAAACCAAAAGTAATCTTGAATATCCCAGAAAATATGATTGGTAAAATAACATTGGAAATGCATAATTTGATTAATTAACCTGTGTGTTTCATAAAAGTAAGAAGTTTTCTGGAAGATACTGTTTGCTTTCTTGCTTGCAATTTAAAAATGTAGTTTTCTTCAGGATAGGTTTACTACAAAATTTGTTTCTGTTTTGAAGGAAAGTGGTAGCTCTCTGACAACCTCCTGTGACAAACTGTGATAATAATAAACTAATTTTGTCAAGATTTTGAACGTTAAAAAATAAAGAGGGGGAAAGAACTTTTCCCCTTGTTGTACCATAGTATGTGGAACGCAGACTGTGTGAACTGGCAAGCCTATGGCACCAACAAAACAGATTAGATTACACTCTTTCTCCTGACAAGATCTGTATGACACATTTGTATTCAGCTTTCTAACTGAAAACAATGGAACAATGAAATCTTCATATGTTAAGACACCACTACACATATTTCTCTGAAATATAGCCTCTGGATCACTATTAGCTTTGTAAACATCCCTTAACAAAAGCTCTTCCTATTCACTCACTGCTGACCGCCAGCACGCCTTTCAAACATACATTGAGGCCACATTGTTATCTACAGCAGTAGCAACAGTACTAATTTCATGGATGAGCAGGGCTATCCTTTTTCCAGAGCTAAAAAACAAACAAACAAGGTGGGCATAGCACCCCTCCAAAAAGAATTGTTTCTAAAATTATTTCTATTTTGCAGGCATCACACTATCAGTTAATGAATAAATATAATACTGTTTTTCAGCAATTGCAATTACCAGCTAAGACACTACACAACAGAGTTTTAATAGATTTTATTTACTTGGCTGTTACTTTTCCCCTTGTTTTTATTTGTGAAGAACATACGAGTTCTAAACAGGCACTTCTGATTTAACAATTATCTGACAGATACAGAAATTAAAAAGCACTAGACCATTTATGACGATAATGTAAATCATTAATGCTATTACTTGCTGTGATTTTTATGCCATTGTTTTCTTGGAAAACAGAGCCAGTCTCAAACACATTGTACCACTACAGGATGCTGCAAGTTTGATCCTGCTTTCCCCCATGGTGCTTACCATACTTTTCTGGGATTTCCCAAAGGAAATATTCCATAGTTTTATACAATGAGTTAGGGGTTTTTTTTCTTTCAGTTTCTCAGATAACATGAACTTGCAGAAGTGTTTCAATTAACTTGTGTTTCAGAATAGTTTCCAAGTTTTAGAAACAGCATGGGTTTTGAGCTTACTCTTTTTATAAGAAAGTTCTTAAAGATAAATCTACTTCCTGACCTGCATGGTTGCACCTGAACAATTCACCATTGATAAAAATCTAAGAGAAATGTCACTCCAGTCTCTAATAACAGCATTCATCAGAACAGTGCCAATATATGAAAAGGTCTGATTATGCAAGTGAAGTGGCACACAGTTCACCTACACATGTTCTACAAGGCAAAGCAGAAGTCATCAGTATTACAAATGAAAACTTGTTCTTCAAAAGTTTTCTGGGAAGTGAATTATCATCATGTTTATGTCTTCTGTTTCAGCCACATCACTGTTGCAGGGTATATACTGTGATACTCTGAGAGAAAAATAGGTGGAAATTAAGTACATTGCCTTTGATACAAACTGACTATAAGCAGCACCATGTTAGAGTCAAACTAGAGAAGAAACAACGTAAAGGAATAGTAGGAAGAGAAATAAGGTACCCCAAGAGCCTAATGCCTGATAATCTTCTATATTTTAGAGACAGCTGTCCAGGCAATTAATAATTTAATATACAGAACTCTATTTTTTCTCCCTTTATCATCTGAGAAACCAGTGGATTTTTCTGAAATACAATTCAAACATAACTTCTTTGTTGACCATGCAAATATCTGCAAATTTCAGACAGGATATAAGCCTCACAAATTGCTTTTTGCCATGACTTATTGTCACTGTAAGAATTATGCTCCTTATAATGCAAATTACTAAGGTGAAAAATCATTATTAACTTATATAAATAGCAACAAACCCAAACAAACAGAACGGTTTTGAATTAGACAAGCAATGATGACCTCCTTTCAGGAAAACTCTAGTCTTTTTTTTAATTGTAGGGATCATTCCTGTTGATAATAAGCACCATATACACTTAAATAGCTAGCATTTCCAATGGCCATAATTAAAACAGTGAGAAAAAAAATATCTTCCTTACCTATGTATACAATTTTTAGATTCAAGATATGCCATACCAGAAGCAGCATCCAATGAAAATTTCACCAGTTGTTTGGTTTTTAGCTCATCCTTCTTTTTTCTTAAAAAGGACAGGAAATCACCTCCTAGAAAAACAGATGGATGGACAGTAAGACACAACAGACAGGACAACTGACATTCATCTCTCATTAGGTCTGTCAGACCAAACAAAATGTAGCTATTAGTTCTCATCAACTCATCAGTTTGAGGTTAGACTAAAAAAAAAAAATGAACTCACACTTCTAAATGCAGTTTCCCTAACTTCCCTTAAATATCAAGTGTTTTAAAGTAAAAATTGCACACCACAAATCTTCACCACTGTACTTTAAATACAGACTGGTATAAAAACTATTGACAAAAACAATCAATAATTTGTAATACATCCTCTAATCACAACATTGTTGCAGTAGGGGTTTATAAACATTGTGAATAAAAAGGTTAGATCGTTAGCTACATGACAGTAATATTAAATTGATCAATTGTAGTGGTGTTTCTCAAATTCTAAACTGATGTGTTTGAAGGTGTAACAAAGTGTTTTACTTGGGCAATGTAAACTGCATATTTGACATTGTCAGTTGAAGATAAACAACTATTACTGTGACTTCACAGTCTCCTGTCTTGGAGAAAAAAAGTTACTGCCCTCTTGTCTCCTCAGACAAGAACAAAACCAGTGCAGTGTACATTGAGCTGTATATAGTATAGTTTATACCTATCATCAAAACACAGTTTTAATAAAAGTATCTTAAT
Source organism: Ceryle rudis (assembly GCA_033439905.1). Classification (NCBI taxonomy): domain Eukaryota; kingdom Metazoa; phylum Chordata; class Aves; order Coraciiformes; family Cerylidae; genus Ceryle; species Ceryle rudis. The sequence continues at coordinate 59,871 of JAAGNO010011130.1, read as the reverse complement.
CTGTCTGACAATCTCAACAGTGAAAAAAAAGTTGGGAAAAGTATGTTTTAGCTAGCAGTTGTGTTTTCTTGTATCTACCTTTGCATAGAGATGACATAAGTGTCTTTTAAATACTCTGTTCAATACTGATTTGAAAGCACTGTTAGTTGCAGACAAAACAGGATAGCAAAGTGATGCACATCTCATTCTTTACAGTATATGTCATTTTAGGTTAAGTCTTATTATCCTCATCACTGTGATACTAACATAGGCATAAGTGTCTGTCCTTTAACAAAGTTACTAGTACTAGTAAATTCTGTCTACTGTGGCCAACATTCCGTCTTCTTATGAAGATGGATATCTTCACAGGAAAGCATCCACATGAATATTTTCAAAGGTGAGTTATCAATATTACAGTACAAACCATTCTGTGTAGAACTCTGGCTACATAATATCTTTAATTTCTTCTTAAAAAAAGTTTAAATATAAAAAGCCCTAATTCACTACTTGCAGCACATAGTGTGAGAGCATTAGTGTGAGAGCATTATTTCCAATATAACAGCTGTTGATAAAAAAGAAATAGACAAATCCAACTATGAAACAACAGAAACAAAATTAGATGACTATATAATAGTAATTAACACTTTCTCCTGTATGTGGAATTTCCATTGTATTCAACATAGCAAATAAAAGTTGCTATAACAGTGCAAAGTTTTGCCATAGTAATATTAATAATACTAATGAAGAATGAGCGCAAACACGTGCATGTGAAAAGTAAAGATGAAAGAAAAAACCCAAGATTTAAAAGAATGGTGTTCATTGAAGCCAAGGACATGATTAGCCACTACAAATGTAAACACAAAGATGTTGCCTGCATCAGAACTGTACTGTGGATGACCTTTTAGCAGAAGATCTGCGATGAGACCACAATGGAGACGACTCACTGGCACAACATAACTACACTACAATAGGATGAAGATGAGATGAAGGTTACAATACACTGTATGTGCTATTTCACCTCCTTTTAATACAATGACAGACTATAGACAACAGGATATTCAAAATCAGGAAAATATTGACAATGATCAGAAACCTTGCCTGAGATTTAAGGGGAATCAAAAAAACTGGAACATGAAGCCAATGATCCTAGCACATTAACTACCTATTGCCAAATGGCATAAAAGCCTGTCCAAAATCAAGTCTGTCATCATCCGTCAAGAAGAAACTAGAAATCATAACAAGACATCAATGGCCAACATCCCATGTCCTCTGCAATGCACAAACTAACTCTGCCCAGACTACTTGGACACTATGTTTTGATATTGTGGCTTGAGGATATAGCACAATGAGTGAGTAGATGCAACCTACTTCAGAAATTAACTAAAAGGAAAATATTCTTTCCCCAGGAAGTCTTCCATTCAGTTTTATGTCATTATTCCCCATAATTGGACTATACTTAAGAAAAAACAATCATGAGGCTTGAAAAGGTTTCCAGATTAGAAAGGTGTCATAGCGCATGTGTAACAGAACATACACGAAAAACAGTTTTAATCTAAAAAGTGAAATGCAGATACAGTGAATAATAGATAATTTTACTTAAAAGTTGTTCTAGGTAAAGCAAATATAATAATGTGAAGGAATACTGACAAATAAAATTAAAAAAAAAAGAGGAGGCACATAGAAGGTCTTGCAGCTACCAAAACACTTTGCTGATTTTTTTTAATTCGGTTTTCAGACAGATTCTCTAGTTTCATCTACTTACTGATTTATTTTTGTACAATCTCAATACCAAATATAGTATCATCAAAGCTTCAAATATTTTAAAAGATACAAATCAAACTTTAGTCTGAAATGTTTCAATAAAAGAAGAATGTGTAGTGGGACTTTGGCTTTATTTTAGAAAACAGAGGAGCTGAAAGGAATTTTTAATCGCCACCACCTACACCCCAACAACCTGACTGCTCCTCTTCCTCTCTCAACATTCTCACAGCTGGCAACCATGCAGCAAATAATAAGGCAGAAGCTCAGGTGAATGTACAAGACTAAGAAGGGAAGGGAGGAAGAAGAAATGGAGTCTGTATGTGTGCATGTGTGTCTGTATTACAAGAGGGCTGGAGGGGAGGGGGTGAAGCTGAGCATGTATGTGGAGTGAAGGAATACACGGGAGGGTGTCTGATTCATAAGGTGAAGTGCCCAGCAAGAGAGAAGGTGGCAGAGGCAAAAGCACAGCAGATCGCAGAAAAGTAGACAAAGAAAACTGGAAGCTAGAAATTTAGCTGAGTGCAAAATGGAAGGATGAAGTAAAAGACAGACAATAACTAGAGAAACAGACAGGAGTCATATTTGTGTGAAGATAAACTGTAGGGCAGACAGAAGGTGGCTTCATCAACAGCTGGGTTATAAGCCAGATAACTTATTTGACTAGAGAAAAGAAAGAACTGAATGGAAAACGAAGCCAGACAGTCACTGTCACTGTTAAAAATCTGCACCTTACCTCTGATCTGAATTACTCTAGAATTTGACTAGCCATTTTTTTTGGTTGCATTGTCTTTTGACAGCATGTAGTAAAGATTCAGAATATGACTGCAAGATAGGACACAGATGTGAAATTTGCTAGAAGTCAGTTACTGAGGATGCACAATAAAACTAATGTGGCAGATCATGCAAAACTTTTTAAAAAGTTTTAGACAATCTCAAAGAGAAGCAATTGGAAGTAAAATCTTACCATGTCTATAGAGATCTTACTACCTCCAGAAACAGGAAATACAAAAGACCCACCAAACAAAGCAGAAAATGCATCAGCTGAATCATGTAACATGAAACTAAAAATTCACTTTTTTTTTCAGCGTTTATCAGCATTCCAGTCCTGTGTACAAAATCAGCTGCACCTTAGAGTCAGCAGGGCTAACCTTAGACTCAAGTAAACAACAGCATACACGTATTTCAGCTAGTCTTAACACTAGCTCTCCTTTATTTGTGATGATAATTCATTTACCAGCAAAACTCAGACAATATGGATATTGCACATCATATCAACAGATAAATTATACATACCTCAGTCTCAGCACTGAGACTTTTGTTATAAACGGGCTTGTTCAATTCAGTGCAACTAAAATAAGAAATATGTGGAGGTCGCTGTGATTTGGTGCTATACCCTGAAATAAGACTATGTACAAAAAATGAGTAATTCCACAAAAGTCAGTAAAGATTTAGGAGGTTGTACCAGCTCTATCTCAGCATTGTCTGTAATGAATCTGTAGATATTTCTCTGCTTTATGCCATATAGCATATAGTATATAGCATATAGCATCCTTTACAACAAAGGCCAAAAGGAGGCCCTGATATGTCAGTCAGAATACTGGGCTTTATCTGCAAATGCTTCTGAGCCAACATGCCCCGTGGAAATAACAAGTGCTGTAACATACAGAAAGGATCAGAGTCACCTTAATTCCAGATGAGATGGAGTGAGTAAGCCAAGCTGGATCAAAGCCAACTTCAGGTAGGATAGCATGAACAGGGTGCAGAGGGGACTCCAGAGCTTGGGTTAAGAATGACTTCTCAGATCCTGCTACAGCCACTATAGACATAGTTACTCTTGTTATAAATATGCCTCAGAGACAGTGTAGTTGAAATCAAGCACTGTTGCACCTGAGCTAATAAAATCTGTCACCTCTTACTTGTTTCTGCATCAATGTCATAGGCAATTTGCATCCCAAATGATTCAGTGCAATTGTGAACACCTGTCTTTATTATCCCATAGCAAAGGTTATTACAACCTTGTTGAACTCCACCTTGAAAGCTAGCTACGTATGTCTAGATATACACTGAATATAGACAGTTGAAGCCTAATTCAGACAACCTTCCCATACTGTTAGATTACTGGATGTTTTCATAGCTTTTTATGTGTACAAGAAAAGGTCAATCTGTTTCCAGCTGCACGTTTTCAGCAAATCTATGTCAGCATGAGCCTATATAAAACAAGGAACACAAACTACATGTCCAGTTAAGTAGAGGGCTGCTCTTTTTGCAACCATATATCCATCATCAGATAGGAATTCTGTGGTGGTATCAGGAATGCACACTGCTGTTCCAGAGGAATGACAACAATGCATTTACTATTAAGAGTGAAAAATGCCCAGAAATGCCCACTGTGTAGGAGGCGGAAATCACACTTATTGCAGATCACTGATGCATGAGACTAAATAAGGCTTATGGCTACAAAATGGATTTGGAGATGAGAACCAGCTCCTGGAAAACTGTTCAGTACTGTATGAGGTAAGGATCTGGTGTGGAAAGGAGATCTAGTTTTCATAATATTGTACTATATAATATACTCAAAATGTAATTTATTATCAGAATATGTACGCTAGAGGAAGCTAAATTAAGTCTCAAAAGAAAAGCCAAATTCTTGAATTGTCCATTTTTGAATGCCTGACGTAGGAAAAAAAAAATTATTTTAAAACATTAATGGGGACGCAATTTTAATTATGCTGGTTATAAAAATGTTTAAATGTGTAGAAACTTGAAACAGAAAGAAGGCTATCAGCTTGCAATTAAATAGTCTAACAGCTAAAAAGGAATAGGTTGCAAAAAATGTGATGACAAGCTTCCTTCTACTACCATGAATCAACCGTTGGAACATATAAAGATGTCTGCATCTACTGTATATTAAACAATCCAGAGAGAGCTGGTGCAGGTATGATGTCAATGCTTATCCTGACAACCTGCACAGACTCTTTCCTGGAGGAACAGAGGAACCTTTGAAGGTTCTACAAGATAAACTGTTGAAATAGTTGCATGCAGTAACTGCACCACAGGATTACACATCTATCTTCAAAATGCCCCACTCTCAAACATACAGTTCATGAACATGCAAAGTTCCTATCTCTAAATTAAATTTCCCTTTCAGGAAAAGCTAAAATCCAAGTAAAATGAAATGAAAACAAAAAAAAGGAGAAGAAAAAAATTATGGCTCAGGATTGTTTTTGGCATCTTAACAGATTACATTTGATTCGGATTTGTTTCCCCCCTAAACCTAGGAAAGAAAAAGAAAAACTTTCAAAGCTTAAAGGGAGTCTTGAAATTTGTTTCTGATTATATGGAAGATTTCATGATAAATTAAGAGCAGATGAAAACACAGTTAAGTGATCTTGAGAGTTTCAGGCAATTAAAAGTACTTATTCTCAAAGAAGAAATACCATAATAAGATCTGTGATCACTAAGAGAGAAATTGGGTCCAAGAAAGTAATAGGGAGGAAGGGTAAAAAAGAAGAGTATTCTAGTTTCTTCTCCTTTCTTTTTCTATGAAAAGATGCTGAGTTCACACTGAAAGGAGAAAATAACAGGAAGCAGGTTTTGTTGAGTCCTCCACCATTTTCCTGATGATCTTCTTTACCCCCCATCAAAACCCAGCATTCATTCTCAGGTGATCAGTTTGGACTCTGGCCAACTTACAGATAATGTAAGCAGTATTTTAGGCAGTCCCTCTGATCATCATCTGTATTTGCTAAAAATGAGCTATTATGAAAACTCCTTATGCCCTGTGCAGCCTTATGAGACACTGGCAAATTGTTCTTTTCCTGTTCTGAATACCAAAGCAGCTCCTCATAACTACTTCCCTTTCTTCAGTTTTAAGGTCAGTAACGGAGGATGCAGCACATAAAAGCCACTGAGAGAACAGGCACAGAGCAAAGAAAATGAATAAATGAATCCCAGAAGATATGACTAAAATGCCCAATTTTTTAGATTGATGTGGCATCACAGAAATGATACATGCTTTCTTACACAGTCCTATAAACAACACTTGCACACAAATTTCTGCTGTTCCTCATTCTGGAAACCATCCCTGAAAAAGGCTTATCTACATTAGAAAACTCTGGCGCAAGACCGCATTCACAGTCTCACATACGCAGCAACCCTCACTGAACAATTTTCCGACAGTATCCCACCTTTCCTACATTACCTTTCAGTCTGGTTGGTCAAGCCCATACAATAATACAAACTCACGCCTCTATACTAACATTGAGCATGTGGCAAATCTCAACATAGACAGTTTCTTTTCCAAAATTCATTAACAATTCTCACTTTAACATTTTCTGTCTTTCGTAGGATAAAGTAAGTACATAAAATGTAACACAACAGAAAATTAAAAAGTTACTAAGTCATGAAATAATACAGTATTCGTATTTTAAGATCAGAAGGTATCAGAAAAAAACTCCATCAAATACCAGCTTTGCAACAAACCTTAACAAATCATCTTAGCTGGAATTTCACTATAAAGTAGTAAGAAAAGAAATGAAGGATATTACAAAGAAAATAACTTATAGAAACCTATATAATTGTCAGAGTTCTTCATAATACTAACATGTTTCAATAGTGTACCTTTTTAAAGAATTTTTGAAAGGTATGAAAATCTTGGTTAGTACACATAAACTCTGATTTTCCTGCAGCTGATCTAAATAATTTCTATGCCTTCAATGTGGGATATAAAATGCATTGCATCATATTGCAGTTACAGAAAGACATATTTCACTGTATTGTAAAATACAGCATGCTTTTTTGGCATGGAGTTCTCATTAGCTATGTCATAAACAGCATCTGAAATCTGCTCTTGGGCAGTGGAGACAGAAGGAAGAAACGGACAGTCAAATGCTATTTTTCTCTATTCATCAGGTTCCCTGCAGTCAGAATCAATAGGGAGGCTTTCTCCACTCTCTTCATGCCTTGCTTCAAGGTAAAGTTTTGGGTCATAAACTAAGTTTACAGGCTTCTTATCTGAAAAAGGGCTTACTATTAAAAAACACTCTTCCACTGGATGCATCCCACTTACTGTGCATATGCTATGCAGATGATCAGCAAACGCTCAAGAAATAAGATGGTGTGGCTCACTGTGCAGAGAACTCTACAAGAAATTACGCTGATTCTGGATCTCATGTTATGTACTCTCTGGCTCAAGACATCACACCACATGCATGCAACTGAGATGACTTTAGTCTCTGTTATCTACAAACCAGTACATCTGACTTACTACATGAGCTTTGAGGGCATACACATATACATTGGTTAGGCCCATCCTAAATTAGGAGTCATTATAGGATGTGAAGAGTAGAAGCTAGCAATATGACATCGGAAAATATGAGCAAAGGTAAGCGCACAGAAAAAGAGAAACAGAAGGATAACTTCTATTAGAAACAGAAAATACATGCAAAAAAAATCAGTATATAAATGCATGGGTGTTGCACTCCTCAATTTTTCTTTATTTTTAACAGTCTTAGTATTTTCTAACTGGTAACTACAATTGCCATAAAGAAAGAGTCATAACTACCAAACAAGGAGAGAAAATCTCTATGAGAAGTTCTCCATTAACAAAATGTTTTAACACAGAGATAATTTCCAAAGAGTTGTTTTCTCGGTTCTTAGTCTACTAAACACTGCACAGAAAAAAACTACACCACTGTAAAGTTCAGATTATTTTTTATTACATGGTAGCTGAGAAACAACACAGCTCTTCTGTATTCAGAGAAACTAATTAATATACATTTTTACTTGGACAAGAGTACCAGTTGCTTACCTGGGTAACAGGAGAACTCAGCCCTTTAAAAAATATTCCAGTAGCTTTCTGCTCTTTAAAATGTAAGAAAGAAGCTGATCTTGTGATGGTCAGTGGGCAATTTTATTAGACATCTGTCAACAACATCTTTTTAAAAATACTTGTTATGGTCTCTGAGCCCTCAAAATAAATTGTCTTCCACCAGTTTACTGGAGTGTCTTAACCTAATACAAGAATCTTAATTTACAAAAGTCGTTAAGACTCTTACCCTCATGTTTTTAATCCAGTGGATAAAGCATAGAATAGAATCATAGAATGCATTGGACTGGAAGGGACCTCTAAAGGTCATTTAGTCCAACCTCCTGCAGTGAGCAAGACATCCTCAACTAGAACATCCTCAACTGTTTAATATTTACACAGAAACATAGAAATGTCTGGGTTGGAAGGGACCTCTAGAGGCCATCTAGTCCAAACCCCCTGCTGAAAGCAGGGACATCCTCAACTAGAGCAGCTTGCTCAGAGCTCTGTCAAGCCCCACCTTGAATGTCTCCAGGGATGGGGC
>JAAGNO010011129.1:0-22515 GCA_033439905.1 Ceryle rudis | reverse complement strand
GCGGGTGGAGCGGGGGTGGAGCCTCGGGGTCCCAACCCGCAGCTGGGGGGGGGGGCTGAACGTGAACGGCCCCGATGGTGGCGAGTATAGTTAGGCGGGGCGCGAGACCCCCGCGCCTTCCGCAGCCCCTCGGGGAGCAGGGCCGACCCCGCTCGCAGCGCCTCCCGCAAGCTTTACTACAGGTCCTCCCACAAATCTGTCCAGTCCTTGGGCTGAAGACATCTGAGAGGGACCTGCCAACGTATCTCCTCCCTGTCGCTGTCTCAGCCTGTCCTCCCTCCTCAGTGCTGCCCAGGCCCTGGCTTTCCCGCTTTGACGCGGCCTCCGAGGCAGCTCCGCTTCCCTTCCCTTTGGGGTCCCGCCGGGGTCTCGCCGGCCCTGCCGCGGGCTGCCTTGGGCCTCCCGCCCCTCTCCACAGCTCCGAGCTCAGTGGGATGCCCTGCAGCCCGGCACCCTGACTGCAGGCGGCTCGAAGACAGGTATCACCTTCCCTGAGGTTTTGTGGGTTTTATTAGCTGATTATTGTTTTAAGGAACAAAATGGACCACTGCGATAATTTCCTCTGATCTCGAGGTAACTTCCTATGTGCTCTTAAGAGACCGTTCCTGGTCTCTTTGTACCCTTTTTCCCAGATAATGGGGCCAAGCCTAGGGCGCAGGCAGGCAGGCGCGAGGGAGGGAGGATGGATGGTGGTGTAGCCGCCGAAGAGGAAGGAAGCCCCGGAAAGGACTCAGCAGGCCTAACGGGCAGGGGCTGGGCAAGCCCTCGGCACATGGTGCAGCAGGAGCTGTTTGAGTTTCAGAGGGCGGTTGGCGCAGTGACCAGGGAGAAGCGGTGTGGCCGTTGTGTGGCCTGCCTTGCGTTCAGGAGGCTGGCAGTCAGCAGTTGGCATGTCCAGTTGCAACAGGCAAGGGCACGACACAATAACTGCACTAAGTCCCCACAAGTAGCAGAAACCTTTGCAAATAGTGTGATTTTTTTTAACTCATCTTCATGGCTTTAATTTGTGCTTTTAATTTTGTTTTTCTCATTTTGAGGGCTGGCAATGTGAAATGAAGCAGCACTTGAAAGCAAAAAAAAAACCCACAACCATTTAAAGTGGAGAAATAGATTTAAGATGACTGTATTGAAGTGTATGACAGGACTGTTATGCCGTCTTATTTCAACTTTGCTGTCTGTCTTTCATGCTCTGCATTTTCTGAAAGCTCAGTCACAACATGGTCATAATTTTCTCTTTGTTCGTCCTCCTACATTGGCAACTGCTGAGGTGTTTGGATTATAACATATGGGCTGTGTCTCTGTAGACGTTTAACAAAGTTCATATAATCTAAAATGGAAGACTCATCCAGTGTCATTCTTACATTTTAGACAAAATCATCCAGGAAAGTCTCTATTAACACAAAAGGATTTTGAAGTAGCCCCTGAATACATGTACAGGTATCACTTTACCAGCCGCTGAAATACAGCCATCTCCTGGGTGGAAAACAACAGCTGTTTAGTCATGTACAGCAACTAGCAAAACAGTAGACCCAGGGATGACTAATATGATTTGAAAATTCGCATCTCTGCAGAAATATTTTGTCCATTGCTACGGAAGTTTACTTAGTAGCTATACCTTTGATCCATTTCTACTGGTTTAAGTGCTTGTATCTGCCAATGAGAGTGAGTTTTAAACACAGGTAGATAGGCTACAATAGATTATGGAGGTTATTATGTTTTGTTCTGTGATTTGAGCAGCTTTGGATTGTTTTGTGTTTGGCCATGGCCAAAATAAAAATGAAATTAGAATTCCTATTGCTTCATTTTATTTATTTATAATTTTTGTTATAAAAATAAAATGTAGCAGGTCAAACACATAGTGAATTTTGCCACCATTTTGTATGGATAATACTAAAATCTTAAAAGAGTTGAAACATGTCAGGAATAAATAGTATTGAATTATAAATCTGTTTTGGTGCAGCACTGCATGGGGCTGGGCTGATGGCGGAGAGCCAGCATGCTCACCTTCCCATCCAAGGAGGGTTCGAAGACACAGAGAGATTTTCAGTTTGAATGAACTGACAGAATTGGCTGTTCTGAACTTGTATTCATGCAGGCTGTGTGCATCCTTCAGGTAAGTCCCCCCTCAGTTTCAGTAACTGTGGTTGAACTGGGTAGATCTTCTAGGTAAAAAATCCCAGGTTCTACTTATATATGAGAAAAGGGGGACTAGTTCAAAATCATTAATGTTATCTGGTAAGTCTGGGCTTCCGCTTCCTAGACTACAGTCATCTCAGGTGTATTACATTCTGGTGTATTACATCCCAACACCTGCATCTGGTTTGGGAAGAATGGACAAATGTATGGTTTTACATTTTTATTAGATATAAATACATTTGTGCTTTGTTGTACCTGTTGGCAGCTTCCACCCTCTGAGCACAGTCAAATAGCTGTAGCACAGCTGAGGAAGCAAGGAGCTCCTAAAGTGCATCAGCTGCTGATGAAATAAAAACTCACTTGGCAGAATATTCCCTCAAGAAGGTCCCATCCCTCTTTCCCTGTGCCCAGCTGCTCCTTCTTCCTTTAACCAGAAGCTTCTGACCCCATCAACTAGGCTGAATGCCAAATAGATTGTACATGTGGCTGGTCTCTAAGTAAGGAGAAGTAAATTTCTGTCAAGGGTATAGAATGAGAATCCTTATTTGCTTCAAATCAAGTATATTTCCAATACAAAAGTAATGACCTCAATTTAAACCATGAAGAAACGGGAAAGGATATGCTGGATTTGGAGGTAGACAGCTGGAGAACAAATACAGTAGTGAAAGCAGTTAGGAAACAAAAACTGAAGCAATCACAATCGCTTCTCCAAATGTGGAAGCCTGAAATGCTTCAGGATACACGTCCACTAATTACAAATCTAGCAAATATCCCTATACAGCTTCACCTCTGTGCTGGCAGGAAATAGGAAAATAGATCATTGAGAAACCTCGTTACTAGTCTTCTGTTCCAGAAGTTCCAGAAGCATCATTTTTGATAGGAAAACCAAATAATAATAGTTACAGCTCTGCATATCAATCTGTAATCTCTCCCACAATTTCTTTGTATAGGTCACTGTAGTAAACAAGAAGAAAAAAGTGCTTTATCTCTGCTGAGATAGATAAATTTAACCATTCTATAGCAAAGCAATTTTATTATTGTTTAGCCTGTGTGTTAGTTTGAAAAGGTGCACGCTGAGCTAAAAGAAGCAAAAATTATTAGGATGGTTTGAGCTAAGCTAAACTCCATGATTTTTTACCTAAACAAAATACATTCAAGTAAGATAGTGCATGGCGTAACTTTCAACAGTCACATTACACTCAGATGGAATTTGAGGGGTGAAAGCAACAGATTTTTATCAACTCAAAATACGTAATACCAACCCTTAGGTTTAGTTCGCGTAACTTTGGGTTATTATACCAGTAAGTAAAAAAATTTGAAGACAGCACTTCTCTCTAAGGTAGATAATCCACTGTAGGGGAAAAGTAATTTTCTTGTAACTGCATTCTAAGCCTTATATCGATTTGCTTTGCACAGCATCCAACTGCAACATTTAATAAACGATGCAGTTACAAAATGGCATATACTGATAAATAGAAAAACAGATCACCTGACTATCTAAAAATCAGTATTCAAACACAGAGGAATGATGATAGATGCTGTGAAAAAGACCCCATGAGTTTTCTCAAGTTGTTTCTTCATCTTAATAATTGCTCATCAATATTTTATATTCTCCTATGAAATCTAAGAATTAGCCTATCAGCTTGGTTATTTGTCATAGTAAGTAATACCCTCTAGTGGTATATATAGGAAAAGGAAAAGAAGCCAGAGGATGATTACCTTTTTTTTTTTTTTTTTTTTTTTTTTTAAACTGTGAAAGAGGCTAAATAACGTGTTTGCTTCTATAACACATTGGTATCACCAGTATTTTGAGAAGTGCCAGTTAAAATAGAAAATGGACTGCAAGCACCAGACTTGCGTTAGATGTCTGGGTTTAGTTGGCACAGATGGGTCTAGAATATGACCTGGACCACAACAAATCTTGAATCACGTGTTTGCAGACAAAAAAAAAAATGCTACTGCAACACATTCTGGAAGGAGTGGTTCTAGTGATGTCCGGGTCAGAGAGATCTTTCCTTACATCTGAGGACTACATTTAATTCCTACATATTAAAAGTAACTCTGTAGGCAAACTAGGAGTAGTGTAATAAGTTCTGTATTTCCAGACTCCATGTGCAGTTCAGTTAATTATTAAAAAAAAGATTTTCTGAAGAAGCTCTTAATCAGGATTTCCTGCAGTTACCGGGTCTTTTGTTTTATTCATCAATTGGCAAGGTTCAGAGAATGAGGTGAAAACAGACTGTGCTAGAGAAAAAAAATCCAACAAATGTCCCTCTTACCAAGAAAAAGCTATTGAGCTTATTAAAAGGAGTGTGCAAATACTCTTTCCAGAAGCCCAGACTACTAATGTAGAGTCATCTACATTTTGAAATCATTTTGAAATCATCTTTGTTTCCATAAACAAGATGTCTATGTAATGGTAGTACCCAGGAACTTCTTCCATTTCTCTAAAGTAGCATGTCAGCGTGCGGTATTTGTCATGATACGATGATACTTGACTAGTAACATATCATTCTGATTGTCACTTTGGTTTTGACCTTCTCCTACAACCCCGTTATTGCTACAAGATTTAAAAGCTTCTTGTCACAATTTTCTGGTGGTACTGACTACTTACTATGCCTCCAAGGATCCCATCCTATTCAGGTGTCTCACTGTTTCAGACTTAAATCAGCTTCTAAACTAGTTTTAAGCAAGATGGTAGTCAGAAACCAATTTTTTTTAAGGCTTCATGAAGGAAAGATTTACTGTGCCTTACCTTTCTGAGCTGTAGTAATTCTGTGTTATGTTCCTGAGTTTAGTTCAGCTACTGTAAGGTCTTGGACCAGTGTAATCTTCAATACCTCTAGTTATCTCCTTAGTACTTTTGTTTCTTAAGCTTTGGCAAGACAATCTCTGCTCTATCCTCTTCTAAAGCATATACTGAAAGAATGAAAAAGATGGCCCATGTCCCAAGCTGGTGTAAGTAATGTGGTACTACAGGATCTAATTAAGCTCACTAACTTTCAGACTCCACATCACAGTTAATAAAAGTGAAGACAGCAGTTAAAAAGAAAAAAGTTCCGACCAGGATTTATTAATTTACGCTTGTGAACACATGTGTCTGACAGTTGAACGATGAGATTGACATACTCTGTACAGAGTTTTTTCTAGAAATCTTCTTTCCACTGTGTTGACAGATCTCGCAGTATAGAAGTTCAGGAGTGGGTGTCAGTTCACAGGCTCTAACCCAGTTACAAAGATGGCTGCATGCCCAGATGAGATGAAGGTTCAGACTTTCTTGCTACTTTTCCTGTTTCTGTATGTTCAATCTTGCTGAAAAACCAATCAAGCTGTCTGACACCTGGCACAGGAGGGAGACACTAGGTGTTACCTTCCTGTGTTAAGCTGGCTAGGACGTTTTATTACCAGAAAGAAAAAAAAAAAAAAAATTCTCAAAAAGCTATTTCAAGCTAAAAGCTGAAAGGAAAGAAGCTAGTCAAGCTGAGCCTTCTGTGTCTTTTTTTTAATGTCCATGCTGAAGGTTGAGAAGAGTCTCCTTCAAAGCAAAAGAAACTCTCTACTTTATCTGGAGAAAATGGCAGTTCTGTGGTTACTTTAAAAATGCTGCTTTCTGGCAGGTGGGCAGATACTGACTGTAAGTGGCACTTTGTGCAGAACACTTGCAGATGGGCAGATACTGACTGTGAATGGCATTTTGTGCAGAACATTTATTTTCCAAACCTTTAAATACTGATTTATGTATATAAGAAAGACATATAAAATCTCTTAAGTATTTTCTCCAAGCCTTAATTTTGTCATCCACTGGCAAAAAATAAATATTAAAGTTTTCTAATCTTCACTTGAATTGTCAAATTCCTCCCAGTCTGATACACTCATAACTTCTGATGGAAAATCAAGGTGATACTTCACACGGTCTGCATGCCATTCCGAGAACCATTTCTCTGTTTCCATTAAAATAGCCCTGGGCAAAGTGAGGACGCAGGCAGCCATTCCAGAAATATCATCCTCCAGCTGGGGTCCTTCCTCCCAACAGTCTCTCTCTGCATCATAAATGTGGACGTAGTCCATGCGGATCCCTCTGTTGTGGGATCTGCCTCCCAAGACATAGATCCTGTTGTCTAAGACTGCAATACCTGGCTCGCCATGTCCTGCAGGAAGTGGACATACATTTGTCCACTGATCAGTGCTTGGGCTGTAGCAGGCAACCTGTAAAAAAAGAAAAAGAGATTATCCAGAATTGAACTTCTGTCTTAGTGACAGAGCCCGGCCATATGGCAAACTATTTAGGAAGCCATGCAATATCATCAATCTTTTGACGGGGTGTTGATAATGGAGAGAGCGTATCACTATGTAGTAGAAGTACAGCACTCAGCAGAAAACTGTGCATAGTTGCCACATAGCTTTGAATCACAACTTCTGACCCTGCTGCTAAAGTAACAGCTGTATGTCGTTCAAAAAATGTATACAAAAGTGAAAGAGATGGGCACACGTGCCAATATAAGCTCAGACATAATGCATCTGTTTGCATTAGCAAAAAATGTGCTGGAACATACAAATATAACAAATCTGCTCAACTGTCTCTGCACCGTATGTTGGGAAGTTTAGATTTCACTGGGTACCTATTTGGCTAACTGCTTTTATTTATAAGCACCTTTTTATCATTCAGATACACTTTTTAGATAGATTTAATTCTGTCATCTTCATTGGCTTTGTAAGAGCAGTTATTTTTTCTGTCTTCTTTTCATGTCTTCAGCAGTTCTAGAAGCTGGAATAAGACTCAGGAGAATTCTCTCCAGCCATCACTTATCAGGTACTGTACATTTAATTGCATTATATAATTGTCATCCAACATATCCTTAATAACTCTGTACTGCCATTACACATTGGTAATTCAAAAGTCCTCAGTTTAGAAAAAAATGCACGTGTGCAGACAATGTAAAGTAAATTTAGTTGATGTGCTGCTTATTGGGTATGCGCATACTGATGAATGTTATCCATCGAAGATGTTTTAAAATTGATAAGAATTTTGGTAGAGCTTTAATGCTTTGTGAGTTAAGACAATGAGAGCAGTGAATAAATCATTGCATGTTCTGCAGCTGAGTGGGGGAGAGCTGGTGCAGTAGCTGTTGCTGGGCAGACAGGTTTATTTGCACTTAGTAGGAGAAGGACATTACATCAGAGCGCAGGCAGCTGTAAGAAACAGACTCTTCCAAGAAAGACACAGGTACGATGTACTCTCACCTGGTGAACATCCCTTCTGTAGCCAGAATCATTGTTGCTTCCTCCAATTACATAGAGCTTTCCTAGCAGTGCAGCCATCCCATGCCAGGCACGTCTCACTGGGCCATCTGCTAAAACGTCCCAGTGGTCAGTCTTTGGGTCATAACATTGTAGCTCCTTCAAATAGTCTTCTCCTCTCCTCCCACAAGTAATATACATCTTCCCATCCAGTGCTGCTCCAGCATGTGCATAGACCTGCATCACCACATGGGAAAGCAAGAGGCTGAGGTCTGGATCTATGTGTTTCGCCCAGTTTCAAAGTATGGAATAGACATTAAGGGAGTGACAACCTTCATGAGTTGTGCAGATAGCAACATCTGGAAGGATTTTTCCTATAGACAGTTGCTTTCTAGGTGATTGTGCTGTTAAGTGTGAATTTCTGAATGAAATACGCTAAATTTCTTGAACATCCAGACTGGCAGTGGGTTCTCATTCTTTACATTTGCTAACATTTGCAAGCTGTTTATCGTCTTCTGCCTCTGCATCCCTTTTATTAAAATGGCAGTATTATTTATATTTTTAAGGTGTCCTGAGATTCTCAGCTGAGAGCAATTATGAAATCACAACTACTATTTTGTGCTGGTCACTTGACTAAAAGCTTTTAAAAGGTGTAGTAGGAATCAGCATAGTTTCTTGAAAGATTACTCAGGATTTTAGTTTGCTTCTTTAATGAAGATTCATCAAGTAGTTATTTGTATTTATCTTCCTCATTTGCAACCCTTTGAGCCTGAAAATGGAAATTCCTGATTTTTTTAGCAGTATCAGAACAAACTTTTCCACTCATAACCCCAATTCCCATGTCCCTACAGCATTTTCTGGTTCCTGGGGTCATGACTGCTAGTTTGGCAATTGCTGTTGCATAGAAGGATAAATGGAACTGATGACAAAAGATAGCTATTCATCCACGTATTTCAAATGAATAATGGTCTTACATTAGCTGACTGAGATGTGATTCTACATCACATAAGCTATTGTCACCAGAACTTGTTACCCAATATCAGTCCTGTGTCCAGGAACTAAGTAGTCTATAGAAACTGATGCACCTTCTTACTGGGGCATTGTCTCTTCTGCTCAGGAGTAAAGTGCGTTGTCAGGACTGTAAATGAGAAGCTTGTACTACTGTGGCTCATAGTTTGGTGAATGGGAACATCCTGCTCCCAGAGCTTATGTGTTCAATTTGAAATGGTGCAGGAAAAAATGAGAAAAGAGTAAAAATAAGAATTTAACCTCAAAGTGTAATTTACATAAATTATTCCTCTCCTTTCTCCATTTTAATTTATCCCATATACTGAGGCTACCGTTTCCCATCTGAACATCAACAAATTTAAAGCCACACATGAGAAAAGTATCTAAAAAGATTTTATCAGGAACTGGGGAACTATAGTAGTGTGTGTGGCTAATGCATTCCTTACCTCCTTCTTCAGAGGGGCCACGTATTCCCAAGTGTTGGTTTTAGGGTCATACCTCTCCACTTCCCTCAGGTCTTCATGGTAATCTCGGCCTGCGACGGCATATATATAATTGTCCACAACACAAACACTGAGGTCAGCATGCTCTTGCTGTAAGGACTGGATCTGGAACCATTTGTTGTGTCGCGGGTCATACCTTGTAGAAGAATAGGATCAAAGAAAGTTATTCATACAGCCACAGAATCATTGCTGGAATACCAGACAGCACCACAGATGTGGGATACTGTACTGTCTTTGGCTGAAATTGAGCTCAGCTGTAAGTGGAGGGAAATTTGGCCTTGTCAGCATTTTATTATTAGCAAAGTTGTTTTATTCTATTTTTAGAAGATGTATTTTAGCTGACATAATCAAGCTGCAAAAGCCTAGGTTTTCCATTATCTTATACACTGCTGTCAGGTTATATATCAAAATCTCTGTTTGCACAAAGCCATTCTACAAGGTAAAACAGTTTAAAAATAGCACAAAGACTGACTCTGGATATTCAAGAGTCCAAGAAGGGCATAAATATGTGGTGGGTTCTTTGATTCTTTTCCCTGAATATTTGCTGGTCAAAGTGAACCTCATGATTCATTTCCTGATCAAAATATCTATCTGGTCTGGAAGTTTTATTTACAGAGAAAACTGGTTGTGATGTGAAACTATGCATGGCATAGAAGAAAGGCAACTCAGCTAAAACTAGTAAAAATGACTGCAATATAATGACAAAAGAGTTTGTATCTGGTTTTGCAGTGTAATGGGCATGAAGGTCTAAACCTGATCCTTCCTCCTGCTCTCTTCCCTGGCACAGAAGAATATAAGAGGACCCTGGAATGCTGCTATTATGCACACAAACTATTGAAAACCAGCCAGTAATAGCATTTTATTTAAAAACCTTTTCTTGGTAGCTAAATCCTTTTCTATTGGGACCAAAACTATACACAAAGGACTTCTAGAAAATCATATTACAAGAGCATCTAGACAATCTAGGGTTCTAAGCTCATTACTCCTTCCCACACCTTTAATACTTCCCCCTCCAACAAGGCAGAAAGTAGCACATAAAATACTCTTCAAAGAGTAGCTGTTTCTACCCAGTCAGGCCTGGCTTTTTCCCATGAGCACTGCTGGAATCTTCCTATTACTAGGGGGCTTGTTTCTTCATTTCTTGTATTTTCTTTCGGTTAGGCCTCTGCTCAGTTCCTAATTTTTCGGGTAGCAAGTGCAGAGGGTACACTACTGGCTTACTGACTCAAAGATGGACAACAGGGTGGTAATAAAAATAATAGCAAGATTATCCTTATCTTACCTCCAACACCTTGACTCTGCTCGAAACCCACTTACATTGTTGTCTCCGCCAATTAAATATACAAAATTATTGAGAACAGCAATTCCTTGGTTGGACATTCTGGGGGCTAGTGCAGCTGTAAAGTGCCTCCACTCTCCCAACAAAGGGTTCAGATACTTGGCTTGATCACTGAGGACTATGGATGGGGTAGAATGCATCCCTCCAAATCCCACTACACACTGGAACTCTGATCTCAGCTGTGTCTGGGAGCTTTGAAGCATTGGCTGAAGACATTCATTCTTGTGGTACATTAATGCATCTGCAACTGTATCTTTTAAAGGACATGGACTTAATTTGTCATGAAGCCTTTGGAGGATCTGGGGTTCCATCAAAGGAAAACGAACTGTCTCAAGTAGCTTAAGGGGCTCCATCAGGGAGACCTGATCTGTCTCCAGCTGCTCTGGAGAATAATGATAAAAAAGTGCTCCATCATAAACTTCAAACTCATAGTTAACCTCCAAACGGTTGCTGCTGAGAAGGGAGTAGACCTTCTGCAAGGGTAGCTGTCGGTACACTTGTGTCCTTGAGAAAGCTGCAAAGTTCTTCAAAATGTAAGAGTCCAGCTGATCACTCAAATGTCTCAAGTCATAATGGTCAGCTAGTCTGTATACATCAAGGATGTTCTCTTCATCTACCCAGGACATAAGAAAATCGCAACAGAACTTAATGACTTCTGGAATCTGCAAGAGAGAGAGATTTTTCAGTTCCAACACCACTCTCCTGATGCTCAAGAGACCGGTGACAGACGCCTGGGACAAACGACTATAAGAAAATTGTCCACAAGACGACTGCTTTCTTCACAGTCTGATCACTGTGTTCACTTGCACCCAATTTGCCTTTCTCCAGAGAAAAAGAACTCAGCATGGGTATGTAAATGAACGTAAGATCTAGCCACACAATACTGCAAGCCTATGAGTTGGGCTTCAGGTGGAGGAGCAATGTGTCTTCCAAGACACAAGGGACACAGGAGAGCCAGGCTGCCTGGTTTGTCAGCATGGCACCAAGCTGCAGTCTGCCTGGGAGGCAGTCAGGAAGACAGAAGGCATGGTGAAAGCCAAGTCTACAGTCATGCCAAAACTGGTCTTTCAGAGCACTACAGACATACTGTATCAGAGACTGTATGTGTAACAAATGCATCTGCAGCACTCAAGAGCATAGGAAGCCATCTGAAAGGAAAATTATTTAGTGTTGTCTTCTGAATACAATTTCAAGTTTTATCTGTCAGGAGGGACTACGGACAAATGAAGAACTAACTGCTACCCAAGATCCCCTCTGCTAACAGAGTGGTGCTAAGTGTGTAGAAACCAACCAAAGCAAGCACTTGGAAGGTTTAAGATTTAGTACCAAAGCCTTGTGCAGCAGTTAGCTGCAGGGGAAATTAGAGACCTTCCATAGTTAGTTCCAACGGATACAGCACCCCAAAGACATTCTCCTCATCAGACCCATGCTCTTATTCACCCCCTAACCCTCCATCAAAGCAGATACTCAAGGTTTCTGTTTCATTCATCATTGCTTTTGTTTCTTGCTTCTTTTTTGTCATATCTCCCAGTACCTCACCTGAAGCTGACAGGCTGCAGCTAAGGTTTCCTGTACACTGTTCACACTGAGTTCCAGCTCAGAAGTGTAAATGAAGTTCAAGATTTTACACATTGCATTGTAGGAGATGCCATGAATATGAACTTCTTCTTGTTCCATCTCTCTCAGTCCTCCTGCAAACATTCCTCTGTAAAAAAGACAATGGCATATGCTATGGCAGACTTGCATTGAAGCTATTTTCAGTTTGCTTATCTTATGTTGTCCTGGGAACATTAAAAATATACAGAAAGACAAAAACCTAGCCAGACACTTTTATGGGGTTACCTCTTCTCTAAGACACAGACCTGTAGGACCTAAAAAAGTAATACTCTTCATTTTGCAGAAAACCAGTAGGGGCCATTTGAAAGGTACGATTCACAGCTGAAGGATGTAAATACAGACCCAGTACACAGGGATAGTCTGTGGGCAGAGGCAGATACTCTGGGTGTAGGGGAAGAGGAAAACCAGAGAACTTGGGACTGTAGGATTTTTTTCTAATTGAAAGCAGTTCTTCCTCCAGTTAGACGTTTGTCTGGATTGCCTCAGGATTTATTTGGCTGCTCTTTGAAAATAGAGTCAGTTCAAGAAACTGCTAGTAAAATTTACCAGAGGAGTGTCTGGTTTAATGGACAGTGAGTCATACTATAGGGACGTAACAAAGGAGTGACCCACTTCCAGTGACTTTCTGTGTATTATGAAAGGATAACCACAAAGGGAAAGCCTTACAATGCTAAGGGTATGCTAAAAGCCACCCAGAGTGCATTTATGAAGACACCTGTTCAGACAGCCTCTCCTCTTTATATACCTCCAAGCACCGCAGGCAGCGACTTTAGTGGAGGCAAGCTCAGTGTGCATGAACAAGAGCTTTATTTCTGTAGAGAAATAACAGAGAGATGGAGAGAGCCATACTTAGTATTTTTGGAACACATTCAGTTCCATCTTATGGGTCTAATTTTACACCCAGAAGCAGCATGCCAAGGCAGAAGGTTTAGATGTCGCAGGTTTGAGTAACATTCAGACACATACTTGTTACTGCCATACTGAAGTGTACCTGAAATAGTCACAGGATGCAGCTAGAAGTATGCGATGAGCCTCAATAGGTTTCTCTTCCACTACCAGAACTACATCGAAGAGGATGCTGCTGTCTCGGAGAGATACCAAGCCACTGAGCAAGGCCTGAGAGTGCTCTGCACTGCGGTATGTGTTGCTGGTGCGCTGCTGAAGGGAGGGCTCGAGTTGAGCTTTGGGTGGCTGAGACAGCTCCTGATCCTCCGCCATCCCAGGCAGAAATGCTCAGCCACCAGCTGGAGCAAAATAAAATCTTCTGAGACAACAGAATCAGCAAAGGTTTGTGCCTTTTGCTTTACGAATGGTCCTCTGACCCCCGCCTGTCACAGAAAACAAATCAAACCAACTCTTCAGTCAACTGAGAGACATTTCAACCCTGAAGAAATTATTCTGAATGATGATACCGGAAATAGACAGGTGGACATCAGCACACCAAAGTGGTAGAACATGGTTTTTCAAACAAGGATTCTGACTCCGGTGTTTTCAGTCCAAGAGTCAGAATACTTAGCATGTGGGGACAGTTTTTTTTTCCTTAGCAAGTTTCACTTCTCAACCCATTACCAGAAGCACTTGTTTCTTTTGCATTTCTGCATCATTTAGAAAAAAGAACAGACATAATTTTTGCCAAATTGCCTAATACTGCCAGATAACTTTGCTGCAATTTAAACTGCACCTCCCATCTTTTTCTTGGTATTTTACCACATAATCTGAAAGCCATCCTCTGTCCCTGTCTTTGTCTTTTCCTCTTCCTTAGCTGAGCACATTTCCAACTGTCATTGTGAAAATTACTATATGAAACTGTAGGCTTCAAAATGAGATTCTTCATTGTGACAACTTCAAGCTAGTGTGCACAACTGCTTCCCACTTCACGGTGATTCCCTGCAGAGAGAGGGTATTTCCTCCAGAGCAGGCACTGGAGAAAGCTATCCTGTACCTTTGTCTGGGGCTGCCACTGACACTGTAGGAAGGTCCCCTGTGGCACATGGGGAAACACCTGTGGAGAGCTGGCTGGATGTGACTGTGGTTCATGTCTATGGTTAATCTCTCAAAATCTCCTGAGTCCTCTTCTACCATCCTGTAATTTACCCTTTCCATTGTCTTTGAAGAATGTCAGAAGTTGTAGCAGTTGGAGCTCATAGACTCTATCCAGTTGTCAGAGCACATTAAAAAAAACCCCAAACACATTAGCAAAAGGAAACCACTTAGCTGATATGGCTGCTTAAGACGTGGTGACAATAGCCTCTGCTGCAGCGGCCTGGGAAATAGCTTAGTGGCGCAAGGGATAGTCACAAGGGGTTATCAGCAGTCAGAGAAGCAAAAGCAGAACAAACCCAGCAAATCCAAGCAAACAATGAAGAAATGGAACCATTGTTTAATTGTGCCAGCCATAGACAGTGAATGCAGCACTGGAAATCTCCCGAAGTACTGCAAGGCATTCTGTGTATGGTCAGTGAGGAAGGAGCTGTATGGATGATGCCAAGAAATATGAAAATGTTTATTGTTCTGCCTGAGGGAAGTTACCCTGTGCTGTCCAAAACAAAAGGAAGCTAGATGGCATTGCATGGTGAACAGAATGAAAAAAACAAAACTGAAAAAGCGTATTAATGGTCGCCTGCTCTTTGCCAGCAAAACCGAGACAAACAGCTCAGAAGAGGAGCTCTGATGACACAGCCTTCTAGGGAACACATTCAGGTCAATTATATGGGGGAAATTATCCATCACAAGCTGAAGAGATGAGTAATGGATTATTTTTCACGACATGTAGATGCTTTTCCTAGAAATAAGATGAACTGCTTTTGAAGCAGACAAAACATTACTGTGTCTTTGATTTGCTCCTGGGGAATACCAACAGTGATGGAATGAGGCAAGAGAAATAATAGAGTAAGAAAGGCAAGTGAAGGAGTGTTACTAGATGTTGATCAGAAATTTCCCATTTTACTAGAAGGGAATAAGTGCAGGAAAAACAAAGTTGGGTGAAATACGGTCCAAATGAGGAACAGATGCACATAAACCATATTAACTCTGTTAATGTGGTTTAATGCGGTCAACACTCCAGAGTTCATGTGGTTAATGCTCAAAAATAAGTTGCATCTTTTCAGCTACTTAGAGAACTGTATCAAAAGAAGTCTCTATTAGAGGAAAATCATGCCATTGAAAGCAGAAGTAAATATAACGAACTGTTCTCTGAATTTAAAGCCTTTTGTTGGGTAAGGGAACCAGCATGACCTTTGATACAATCTTACAGTGTATCACATAGTGTAGACATTGGTGGAGGGGAGGCTAGGGAGAAATAAGTGAGATATATTAAAACTACAGAGGCCATTGAACCCGTGTAACAAGTGTTAGCAAAGAAATGTATTGTAGGAGAAGTGGTTTCCAGAGAGAGTGAGAGATACATGCAGAGTTGAGTGGGAAACCTGTATAACCAGGCCAATTCTTTATTTAAATCTACCTTTAATTAATGTAACTGTACACAGTAACTATTCAGAAATAGGGGGGAAAAAAAAAAATACGAGAAATAATTTAGGGACTCTGCAGCCTGTATGAGCATTAGTATATGCAGAGCTTTCAGTGACAAATGGAGCTGTCTTGGAGATCTGCAGGGAGTTTTTCACACTGTTAGTTCTACTAGATACAGATTTGAATTATCCTACAGCTGCCAGCAATAGCTGAACAAACCATCCCTTCTAGCAGACCTGTGCTAAGCCCACAGTGTTGTTAAACATGGATGCTGGGAGTGCAGCTGAACTATCCTCCACAGCTGACTTCCGGCTAGTCAAACACTGAGCCAAGAGAGATTTTGCTATGCTCTATTTTCTGAATTTTGGCAGTCCCTACTTCTTGTTCTCAGCTTCTGCCCCAGGATAACATTTTGGCTGTCACTGGTGAGCTGGACTGTCCTCAGCACGGCCACTCGCATACAGACATCAACACAAGAGCTGCCTTGTGCATTTAGAGGCACTCTGATAGGGAAATTCACCACTCTCTGTAGCTACCTGTGAGTATTTTGCCATCCAGTTATTTGCTGATAACCAGTTTTGGGAGTGCAGGTTGAGTAACGATACTGCTGTGGAAAAAGAGTGGAATACTACTGAGCAGGTAGAGTGCCTGTGGTGTAAAACTTGTCAGCACTCGTAAGCTCCTTTTGTTCGGGGATACATGAATTTTCTTAATTATACTGTGGTGACTCAGAGAACCTATATCCTGTCATGTGTATCTGCCTACTCTCCTAAATCAGGCTTCCAGGCTCATAACTAAGTATGAATGCCTATTGTCATAGTTTAACCACTGGTAACACACTGCTCTAGATTTTTATGAATTGTTACCTACTTATAAAATTAAAGGTGAGCATTTATGGTATTAATCCATGATGTCTGACTGACAAGAGGTGATTAAGTCCTCTTCTTTGAGCCAAAAGCCTCTTAACTCATACCTAGGTAGTCTCCGGAGCTGGTAGACAAGACTTTAAGATAAGCCAGGCTTGTGGGGGATGGCCAGGAAGATTCACTTAGGTGATTACTGAGTGCCCTCAGCTTTGTAATAGCTGCTCAAGGAGCAGCTGGGGTTGGGTGGGTAGGAAGTTATAAGAGTGGTTCTTGAAGCAGTGTTAAAGGAGTTGTGTTGTGGGATTCTTCGAAAGTAAGGTGGGGTGGTTTGGGTGTCCAAGCTTTCTGGATTCAATGCAATATGCTTGGCAAGCTGATGTTTTAACGTATTACCCTGAATGTTGTTCTAAGTGCTGACTACTTGTGGCTGGGGATGAGTGCTGGTGTTAGCACAACACCTTGCTTCTCGGGCTGTGTGATTCAGTTATGACCTTCCTCCTGTGTGCTTTGTGCCTGTGTTATTGTATAAAAATCTGGTACCCCAACCAGTGGAAGTGTGCTGTTTTACATGTGTTGTACCAGCCTGGGGGGAAGGACTGATAATGTATGTAATGATTATTATGCCTTTTAAGTGTCCATCAATGTTAACAATAGCAAGGAACTTTACTGACTAATCTCTGTATATTTTTAGCTGAAAATAATTTAGCCTATCTCCTCAAACTTGTATTTTACTTAATCTTTATTGTCCTTTAAAAAAAAAGCTACATGTAGTACAAGCAGTACAAGTCTGAATGAATAGACAAGAGGTTTGTTCAGCTTCTTACATGCTGCACAGAAACTTCTGTTTGTTTTGTGGGTTTTTTTTTCCTGACAACTCATGAACTTTGCTGGGCTTGAGATGCTCTTTTCACATGCTGGCCTGTCCCTGTAAGTGAAGGAGCTGTAGGCAGGC
Organism: Ceryle rudis; assembly: GCA_033439905.1. Lineage (NCBI taxonomy): Eukaryota > Metazoa > Chordata > Aves > Coraciiformes > Cerylidae > Ceryle > Ceryle rudis. The sequence continues at coordinate 5,388 of JAAGNO010011129.1, read as the reverse complement.
CCTTGCTAGCTAATGCAAATGCACAGTGCCATGATCTGTCCAGCCAAGTTCCCTCTATCGTGAGCCTCTCTACCAGAACAGGGCTTGGAGGATGTTCTTGAGGCCTTTCTGTTATTGAGAAACTTGCTCTATCACTGAGACAAACTCCTAGAAATCTGAGTAATACTTCTTTTGGTTTTTTTCTTCCCCTTATGCAAGTTTCTCAGAGCTGGTTTGCTGTTAACAGTGGGATTCAGTGGCTGAGTATTGCAGGACTGACCCTGAGGTCAGAAGAGGTGGGGAATGCTTTCTGTTTGCTGTGCTTCTTTAACAGTAGCAAAGATAAAAACTATTGTCTTATTTGCTGTGGGATGATCTCCCCAGAAACAAGGGAAGGCAAGTCCTTGTTCTAACGAGTTTAAAACTGCAGAGACTTTCATAGCTGGCTGCATAAGGTATTTAAGACTGCAGTTATGTTGCATTTGTCTTTTAGAGGACATGGGTTAAAGTAGTAATTAATTTTAGGGTATTACGATTAAGTGTGCAGTACATAAGGAGGAAGGAGCCATATGAGGTCAGTAGTTTTCTGTGCATTTCTATGGGCAATACTAATGTAGGAAGACATGCACTGTTTGGTTGCTTCAAGGAGTTAAAAAAAGACAAAACAACAACAGAAAAAAAAATCCAAACCAAAAAAATCTCCTAGGAATGGCAAAACCCTGAGAGGTACCTAGAAAGACACGACTGGTCTTCTTCAATAGAAAGAAATTGTCTATATTCTGTGCCTGGAATCCATTTAGGAAAGGTAAAGGATTCCATAAAGGCATGGTAAAATAGTGTGGTAGAAGAGAATACAGTGTCTGTCCTACCTGAATTTTTAGGTGCAGAGCAATTGTTATACTAAAGTGTTGTGTGCTGCTCTAGTAAAGAACATTCCTGGGAGTGGGAATTCATACAGCTTACAGCATATGTTTCCTGAGATGGAGAAGAGAGTCCTGCTTTGCTAAGATTGTGTCTCTGTTGTGCCTGGGAGCACCTCCCAGCATCTAGGTCAGGGCATATGTCCTGGATGCATCCTGCTGCTGTTACTGCTGTTGCATGGTATGATATACACCTAGACAAGTATTCAAACCTTCTATGATGAGCATCTGTGTCATACAGTGATGCTTACTAGTGGTGGTGGGGGGCGAATCTGGGTTTGATTGGGTTTTTTTGTGAGTAGTTCTGCTCACAGCCTTGCCTCTCTACTGTACAGAAATGGCTGGATACAGGAAGGATTATCCGGGTTAGTTTCTATGGAAACTCAGACATTTTTGTATTGAAGAGCTCGTGGCTGTCAGTTACATCCCTACAAAGAGGTGTTTTATGCAGATGGTGATATTTTCTCGTGCATCAGCTGTGCCTAAAATAACCTAGAGCTTGCTGGTGTCGGGTATCTGAGTCTGTTTATCTTACTGCCATACGGACAGGTGGTTCAAGCTTTGGTGGGGGTCCCATGCTTTCTCAGAATCGGGGAATAATTTAGGCTGGAAAGAAACTTGGGAGGTCTCTAATCCAACCTCCTGCTCAAAGAAGGGGAAACTTCAATATTGGGCCAGGATGCCGAGAGCCTTGTCTAGTCAAGTGGAGAATCTCCATCCTTGCCAATCATCAGAAAACTCAGTGCTTAATTATCAGATTCATTTTCTTTACCCTGTCTGAATTTTTTTTTTTCCTGCAATTTGTGACACTTGCCTCTCATCCTTGGCCCTATGCTCCACAAAGAAGAGTTTGGCTCTGCGTTTCCCTGTACCCGTTAGATAGCTTAAGAAATGGAAACTGGCTCTCCCTGAGGCCTTTTCTTCTCTGTATCACAAACCCAGCCTCCTTGCTTTGCATGCCCTTGTATCAACCTGAACGTGCTTGTGCCCTGTATGGTGGCCCTCCACTGAACCTATAGGTTTTTCTTACAGCATGGGGCTCAAAGTTGGGCACAGTATTCAAGGTTTGTGGGCTTGTAAATGTGGAATAGACTGGGAAATAATATTTTACCATGATCTACTGGCTATGCTTTTGCTAACACAGACCAGTATGAAGCTGGCCCCTACTGCAGTAATCATATTCAACTTGCTGCTCCTCAAGACCTCCAGGCTCTCATCTTGAAAGCTGACTTTTAGCCAGGCTTGTCTTCAACCTGCTCTGATATATTCAGTTACTTTGACCCAGGTGCAGGATTTCACTTTTGCTGTTGAAATTTATATGGTTCCTCTTGGACTGTTCTTAAAGCTTGTGGATGCCCCTCAGTTGCAGCTCTGTCCACTTTCTTGCAGGCTGCCTTCTTCATAGCTTTTTTCCTAATACAAAGCAACCGCTATGGTGTGCTGACTGTGATCCAAATAGATCAGACCCTTAGAGTCTTAGTGCATTGCAGGAAGTCTAAAATCTGTGCCCTAAGGCTTCCCAAACCTTCAGCACTCCAAGAATTGGGATCTAAGCCAGGCTTCACCTGAAAGCCTGATGAGAAGACAAGATACATGACTAGAGCAAAATGCTAGTTATGCTGACTCTCAGGGGTTGCAAATGCAAATAGGCAGAACCTGGCTGTGTACCAGAATTTAACAGGGCAGAGGGCACACGAACAACAAATAGATCAACTAGTCAGGGAGTGTGCAGAATGGGAAGGCAGCTGGGTGCCTGCCAAAATAGTTCAGAAAACAGATGTGATGCCACAAACAATGTAAATTGAAAACCATACTACTGTTCAAATACGAGAATAATTCACCAGCTCTATGATAATTTGTAATGGGCACTTGCAAGACTATTTGCTGCACAGAAGACAGTTGAGTACACCATTATGCGTAGACAAGACTTAGGTCAGTTTCATGCTTTTTGGAAGAAAAAGGGAAGAGGAAAAACCGAAGCTTTGCTCAGCGGTGTTTCTTTCAGAATTCTCGCCCTATGCATTCACAGCTGTGCTAAAAAAAAAGTCTTCCTGAAATACCTCTTCACTTTAAGAACCTTCTACAGATACGGGAAACAATCGAAACAACTCCTTTGACTGACGTCCCCACAAAAAGAAACAAAGACGTCTGGTAGTATGATAATATCTCAGCATTAGTTCTGCACATTCATCAAATGATGAGATGCTTTTTTTTTTCCCCGCTGTCTTTAAGTCACTGATGGAGATATTCAAGCACATCACTCTGGGCTGAATTTCTGAGCCATTTTTGTTTTCTAGCATTAGTAGTATACTTGAAATGTGGGAAAAAACCAAAAGGTGCTGTTTGGGAAACAGCTTTTGCAAACTCTGCTGTCTCACAAATGTTGGCATTCATTCCTTTCAGCAAACACCTGTTTGTTGCTTTGGTGTCCCCCCCCCCGGACTAGTACAAGTTATTTCTAAGATGTATCAAGAATAAAACATCTTGTATTTGATGTGTATATGGCAAAACTTCCACAAAATGTATCTATATTTAAATATGCAGCTATTTCAAATTATTTTTCCCTATGAACAGTAGCAAAACCTAAGAGTATGAGCTTTCTAGCTTGAATGTTTTGCATTATTTGTAAGTAATTCACAACTTGCTTAAATTAATAGAATCGTAAAGTATTCCGTGGTGCATCTCTGAGAGGTGGCTTGTGGCCCAAATGCTACCAAGAAATGGTGATCATGAAAGCAAAAATTCAATACAGCGCTAAAATGTTTTCTCTTATGCCTTCATCATCTTAAGTGTTTGATTACCTCTTCCTAGGTTTGTTTGTTTTGGTTTTTTTTAATTCCTAATCTCAAAACAAGATTTGCTTTTCATCTGAGTCTTTCAGTAGTCATGTTCTGGTTTGGATGGAGCGGCTGCTTCTTTTTGAAGGACGGAGTGTTAACCAACAATACTCAGACAGGGTGTACCTGCTTACCCAAAAACCAAGAGACCTACCGTTAAGGCTCCATCTTTTTCCAGGACCAGGAGTTACTGTTTAGTTCTATGCCCAGACAGGTCTGGTAAATCTTTTGACAGAATTGTTTTAATTATCCCAAGAACCCTTAGAAAACTCCTCAATAATTCCTAAGTCTTTTCCATTAAAGAACAACACCACTTTTTAAAATGAAGCTTCTACAGGATCATGTTAAGTATCAGCCATGCCAAAATTGACAGTTCAGAAATTAGCCAGTGATAAACGTTCTATGCATCTTGAAAGACTCGGCTAGTTGGCAAGACTTGAACCTTCTTTGTTGAACTGCTTAAACCACATCATGAATTTTTAATAGTCTAAAATACTAGGAGGGGAAAAAAAAAACAAACCAGAAAGTAATTAATTCTGTGCCAAATACAACAATTAAGTGACCTGGAAGAGAGCACAGGCCTCTTCCAGCACACTCCAGCTCTTATTGCTGTATCAAACATGAATTTATACTATCCACCATGTTAGTTTTGTTCTTGTGGGATCTTTTGCATCCACCCCAGCTTATACTTTTCCCCATCGTGAACACGGAATGAGCAGTTTTCTCTGCAAGGGAAGGCTCCCTAAAGCTACACATTGGTAAAGAAACAGCCTGACCCTAAGGCTACCCCTGGGAAGAACAGCTGACAGCCAATTCACGCTTATGCTTTTACTTTCTCTTCTGATAAAAAAAATCCCAACCTTTTTCAGGTCCTGAGACCCAGTATCCTCCCCCTTGCCAATATCCACCTTCCATGCGGGGCTGCCCAGGCAGCTTTGCCCAGGGATATGGGTCTCGACCTCGACAGGGTATCCTCGGGGACTTCGGGCAGGCAGCAGCGCCGCGGCTGCAGCCGTGGCCTGGCCGGGGTGGCCTCGGTGGCTTCATGTGGGCGGTAGGGCGATGGCAAGGGGCGGCCTCGGCTGCGCTGGGACGAGAGCGGCCGTGCGACGGGCATGGGGCTGGCAGACCGTGCTCCGGTGCCTGCCGCGCTGCCCACCCCGACCTGCTCTGGACGTCGCACCGGGCAGCTCCTCTCCCGTGCCCCCGCCCCTGGGCTTCCCTGCGGGGAGCAGGGGGAAGCGGGACACCACCTCGCCCGCTGGGGACTCGTCCCGGGGGGCCGAGCCGGGACAGGCTCCCACAGGTGGCCCCGAGTCTCGCTCGGCCCCCCTTAGGGAACGGGTAACGCCGTTGCCGGGGCCGGCTGGGGAGCGCCGTCTCCCTGGGAGCACCGGGCGGCCCAGCCGGGGGCCTGCGCTCCCTCTACCCCCCTCCGCCGCCGCCCCAGCCACCTACCGAGAGCGGCGGCGGCGGCCTCCGCCAGCGGCTTCCGCCTTCATGTGCCACCCGGAAACCACGGCGACCGTGTGTGACGCGCCCGCCCGGCGAGGGGAGGGGCGGCCGCGGCCGGAACCGGGGCGGGCGGCGGGGGCGAGAGCCCCCAGCGACACCCGGGCACCCGCCAGCCCGAGGGGCACCGGCTGCCGGTG
>JAAGNO010011128.1:0-14543 GCA_033439905.1 Ceryle rudis | reverse complement strand
GTGTCCCTGCCCATGGCAGGGGGGTTGGAACTGGATGATCTTTAAGGTCCCTTCCAACCCTGACAATTCTATGATTCAAAGGTTGCAAAAGTCAAGAACGTGACTGAGAAGCAAAGACAAATCATGCTAAAGCTCCTGAGGAAGACAGAACAGACTAAACCTATAGACTTAATAAGGCAAAGACAGTGGATGCAGCAAGCACAAATTATGTATGACAGACCAATTTCATGAGACGGTACAGGATGAGGATGAAAATACTGATGCAGGATTTTTTTCTTTGTGAAAGTACAAGTTTAGGGCAAAATGATAGAGAACATGTAGAATTCTGAACCTGGGTCCAGAGGAGAAAAACACAGTAGTGGCAGATAGCCCTCAGAATGGAAGAGTAATTGTAGCAGAAGAAATCATTACATTGAGGCGTGCCTTATTTTCGGGAGGCAAGCGATGACTCACGAGCATGAGAGAATATATGTGACATGAAAGCAGTTCAAAACAACAAAAGTAAATGACTTGTCAAACTCAGATAAACGTCAGATGCACTAGGACAGTGACATGCAAACAGACAGGGTATTGAATGCCAAAGATGCAGTAGGACACGAGTGACTGAGGCTACGAAGACATCTTTAGCAGTGGTCAAGAAAGAAAAAAGCGGACCAACCCAGGCAAATTAAAAATAAGTGATGTTCTCCTTCTACTGAAGCAGCAGCTAGAAGTCCTAGCAGAGGAGTTAAGACACCTCAGAACTCAAGATAGCATTTGTGCCTGAAAATCAAGGATAGAGTTTCTGTCAAGGAAGAGGAGAAAAGAGGTGATTGTGGAAGCCATTGCTCACAGCCCAAATGCCGAGGTAGCTGAATGTTCTCCTGCGAGTTGTTCCAGGCTGTCTCTGTAGAAGGGCTATGACTCACAGGGACTTCTGGGAAACATTGTCAGACGGTGACACTGTGACCACCCTGAACTGGGCAGACAAGCAAAGTGGCGCACAGACTGTTTCGCGTAATGGACTCTAATCTTCTTACAGAGAACTTGTCTGTGAATAGGAATTTATGGATCTTGCAACATCAGCTTGCCATGACCAATCAAAGTTAAGTAACTATTAATATTGTTTAATGGTCCTCCTCCAGAAAGCTTCAAAAAGCAGAGAAAACTGCATTGCAACCAGTTCATTAAACACTCCCGCGGAAGTTCTTCTAACACTATGGGAAAAGATTCACGTGAATAGAGAAAACTCGGCCTCTGGCAACTGAAGGGGATTGCCAAACCAGAGTTTGCCATGCCTGAAGTTGGCTACCCTCGGGAAACTGTTACCTTTCTAAATGACACCTGAAAGACACTCTTTGGATCATGTTATTACTTCTAAAAGCGTTACAGAAGGAAGTCAGATGTTGAACAGGTAAATCTTAATTTTAGACAACTATAGGTAGTTGCACTTACTAAATCTGCCTGCTACGGGTAGTCGGTCGTAGGTGAAATAGGTGAAAGTGTGGTATGCTCTGCTGAATGTGGTCATCAGGGAACCACAGAATATCTGGTGATAAGTAACTTCTAGGAAGAAATTAAGGAATAAAAAATATATCAGCCCCCCAAACCAACCAACCAAAAAGAACACACAAAAAAAATGCCCCAAACAAAGCACCCTGTAACCTTTGCATACCCAGAACTGTTTGCATGTAGCCATGTTCTCCCAAGAAAAAAACATTGTATTTTGAAGTAATTCAAAATGTATATGTTATTTTTGTAAAATATAAAGGCAAAACAAAGATCTCTCCAACTCAGAGGAGAAAATCCAGGTTCTCATCTCAGAATTTGTAACTTTTATTTGTATGTGTATAATGATGGTTGATACTTTAAGATGGAGTATTGAATATGTAATATGATTATGCTTTTCATGATTAATTTGACAAACTCAAATATGACTGAAGAGACAATATAATAGCTTCATAACAACAGGATGTGTGGGGGGAGATTAGTATGTAGAATCTTGGAAGATGTGAAGAGTACAAAGGGAAAAGATTATATCCCTAAAGGAAGTGTTACCTGGATGCCTAAGTGTTTCTCATCTCGTCCTTAACCACTGAGCGCTTGCCTTCCCTATCTTCCTTTGATCCCAATTTATCTTCAATTTCAGAAAATCCTCCCACATCACTTGCTCATGTTTCTGCCTTTTCCCTGCCTTTTTTGTTCTATAAAATCTGGGTCTGTTTTGGAAGACCTTGTGGCTTTTTTTTTTTTCTTTCTTTCTGCTTCAAATTGAATTAGCTTCTCTACATCACTATGGCTTAGGTAAACTTTGCTTTCTATCTGTGTCTTGCAAGAGCCTCAGGCTTCTCTCTTACACTCTGTTCTAGATGCAAATCCCTTAGCTCTTTTTTCTTCTTTGCAGTATTTTTCTTCTGGTTCCCTTTCTTCATCATGGTTTATTTCCCAGATGCCCAGTGTTCTGCATCAGAGATGTTTTCATAAATGCATGTCATGTGGTTTATGCCTTTTGTTTGCCCTTTTCTAGTTGTTTTTTTATTTTTTCCCCCCCTCTGGGGTTTTTGAGCTCCTGCTAATAATAATGGACTTTTTTTTTCCTGACGGAGTTGGAAAGGTTGATTTTCAGGGGCTGGTAAATCTGGGTTTTTTTTTTTTTTTTTTCTTCTTTGAAAATTACTCAGGGGTTGGGAAACTTTGTGGACCTGTATTCTGCTAAGAGCTTGCACAAATAAAATAAAACTATTTCCATCCTTTAACTTGTTGTAGTGTTAGAATGAGGTGGCAATTTGTTAAAACTTTCAAGGGAAGAGAAAGAAGTCAAAGATTGAATTAATATGAAGCTAGGTTGTCATATTGGAATGTTTTCCTGTGTCTTAACACCAGGTAGCCCACCTTCTCCTTCCCCATGGTGATTCTGAGAGCTTGTGATGTTACCCACTCCATCTATCTGCCCCAGTCTAGTAGCTTTAAGGAAATGAGTAGCGTTAAGCTGAATACGTATTTGGGATAAGTGAGCCTGTGCTGACAGTTAGGGTGTCCTGAACGAGAGAGAATACTTGACTCTGTCAGGGAACAGTTCCTTTGTGATTTACTTAGTATTTTGGCCATGGAAAAGGTCAGAGAATAAAGTTACATTGTTAATGACTAAATAGCTCCTGGGTGTTTTGTCTGCTGAAGCCTATTTGGTAATAGGCTTAAAAATGTAGAGGAGCTGATGTATGTAGGATAATGTGGGAGGTACTGTTTGACATCTGCCAAGGGAATATTATGCTTTTCCTCTAGGTTTTGTGAATGACATTCTGGTTATGGAGGTGGGACTGTGAGATATCCTCTTTAACGATTGCCACTGATAAACCTGAAGACTTAGCGAGTGAGAAGTCCCTAAGTGAGATTGTCACATCCCCATAGGAGAGAACTGTCTCCTGCAGCTCAGGGTGAACGTGCGTTGCTTCGGTGCAGCTATGCCAGATGCAGACCCTTCAGTCTTCCTGTGCCTTCAGATGTGCTCGGGTTGGAGTTTCACAGGAATTTTACCTAGATTTGGCTCCTATTGGCAAAGGCAGTTCTGCCCTTACTCTTCTTCCACTTCCCAGCCACTCGTGCCTGCCTTCCTTGTGCTGTTTGTGCATTCGTTGCCTTAGGTGCAAGAACTGATCAATGAGCTGCTCATTGCATATCTCAGGTTGGGAATAGAGAGCGGGAAGAACAAAGCCCCTTGTTGTTTTCTTTTTTGGAGGGGATGGGTGAAGTGTGGAAGGGAATTAATTTTCAGGTAAATTCAGAATAACTGCAACATCTCGCCATCATTCTTTCTTCTTTCCTCATGGTGAAATCACGTGGATTTATTTGGATACTTTTTTGCTTTGGGGCCTAAGTGACAGCATAATGCCACAGACCACCGCAGTTGGTTGCGTTTGACACCGTTGTGATACGTGCAACGTCCTACACTCAGAACTTGGGATTGTTTCAGGCAGCTTTTTAGAGGTAATTGCCAGTAGGATTTCTGGGTCCACCCCAAACAAAGTTAAAGGAAGATCACCGGAATAATTCTTGCTGCTGGTAAATTATATCTTTGTCATGTATAGCTGTTATCAGTGTCTCAGGTAATATAGTAGCACTAAACCCAGTAGGAAATGGCATTAATAATGAAAATGTCTGAAGCTCTTAAAGAGCTTTTTCCTACCCTTTCTGAATATAGAGATAAGCCACAATATTATTGAAGAACTACTGCAGGTCCATAACTATTGAAGGGACAACAGCTATGATGCAGTATATGCTATTATCTGTGAGTTAAGGCTAATAAATTTACTGTCATGTGATACGTGGCTTTCCTTATGTATCTGTTTAGTAAATGCCACCTGTCTCCAAAAGCTACTAGTGTATGACAAAGATGTGACACACAACTGAAATAAGCACAAGTGGGGTTTTTTTTAATGTGGATACAGATGAATGTAGAAAGAGGAGTAAATAGAATGTGTAATATGCAAAGCCTATAAATATATAGTGAATCATGTTTAAGTTCATATGCCCCTTCCCCTTACAGCTTTTGAGTGGAACGTCCTTCCCTACGCAACAGTTTCAAAACAAGCTTCTCATCGACCTGAGTTTCTACATTCTTACTCCTTATAGCTGATCATCTGCTTTCATAAAAATGGCTTTGCAGAGTTCAGTCTCGCTGTAGAAAGGATACTGTGAAACTGATCCTGCAAGTTACTGTTGATCCCGGTAAATGTCGGCACACGTGGACTCTTATTGTTCCTGCAGAGGAAGATGATGTCCCCTTTTAGTGGGGCTGCTGAAAATGCATTTTCTTAATTTCTAATCCAGGGTAGTTAATTTCTGCCTTTTCAAGTTGTTTCCTGTGACTTCACTTAAACCGCACGGAAGCGGCATTTGTTACTGTACCTAGCCTAAGTCTGCTTGAACAAAATGTGAGTATATTGGAATCTTCCGCTTCAAAATGCGTAACGCAGAAATTGCTTTCTAACTGTTCCTGAATTGTGTTTAGACTAGAAAAGGCTAAAGCAAAAATATATTCCATAACCCCACTTCTGCTAATCTGTGATTACAAAATGTGTGTTGAAGCAGCTGAGAGTTTTATTTGCAAACAGTTTTTGAGCACCACCATCCAATAACGTTCGTTCATAGTGTTCGCCTTCTGCGAACCTGTTGTGTTCAGAGCAAGGTTTCACTGCTGAGATGGATGTGCTGTGGAAATGATTTAACTGAGTCATGGTTAAGAAAGCAGGTTAATCTTCCACTTCTTCCATTACTGGTACGTGGCTCTGAAAGCTCATTCACGTGGCAAAGCCAAAACCAGCTACCTTTACCACTGCCAATGTAGATGGCTAACCCTGTTCCTATTCATTCCTTCCGTGGACGCTGCAGTGCCAAATGTGACTTGGATAATGATGCTGCCGAAATTGATGGCTACTGAGAGAAGCGGGACCGAAATTTGACTCTGCTTGGTGTTGCACTTCTGGTATTTTCCATGACACATCTCCCAGAGCCTTTAAACAAAGGAGCTGGTGGGCACCAAGTTGAGAAGGAAAATGATGTGTTGGGGATCTGGCAATGATGTGCTGGATATCTGCAGAGTTTACAGGCGTGTAGGTGCTATTTCTGTAATTTGTTGTCTTCATCCAGTTTGTCCAAATGGTAAAATGTTCCCCACTTTGATACATTTCAGCAGTTGCAAAAAGTCTGACCAATCAAACTTGATGTACCTTAGTGGCTTCAAGCATGATGTTTCCTCTGTGCCAGTGGTTTCTGATTAAACAGATGTTGAGTGTTGGGTGAAAGGCAGTGTCATGTCTTGTTTAGGAAAATACTGAGGGATTTTTACGGAAGGAAAATAAAAAATTCTGCGGTCGGAAAGAGGTGGAACAGGGTGCTGGTGCATTGTCTTGCAACTTGTGTTTGTAAGGCTCAGCTTCCTGGTGAGCCTCCACCACTTCTGCCCGAATGCGCTTATTGATTCTACACAAGGCACGAGTTTAGCAACTGTGGGGCTATGTTTGGCTTCTCCACCAAGGAAACCTCTCATCTCTTCAGACTGTACCTCGCTTTCCAAGATAGGGGGTTTTGGGAAAACAGATTGGCAGCTCAGTTCATTCCGAAACTGGTATTCGATTTGCAAAGGGGTAACTAACCGTGGTGTCAGGCCCCCTGCTTCTGTCTTTTCCTTCTTCCCAGGTACCTTTTTAAGGGGACAACCTGTCCTGCTCAGGATGGCCAGCTGGGAACACTTCTAGCACTTGGACTGCTTTGTTAGCTGCTCTCAGTGTGTATAGCCTATGTCAGATAAGGAACCCAAACGTCATAGAAAACTTTCCTCTTGGTGTTTTGAGATACCATCCAGAGTTTTTCAGGTGCTAAATTAACGGGGGAGACCAAAAGTATTGGTAAAACTTAGCAGAGTTACAGAGTTGTTACAACTCAGATGTGTTTTATTGCTATCCAAGATGAAAGAGCCCCCCATTTGGAGGACAGGATTTGTCCAAGCACTTCAGTTACTATCATGTAGCTTCTCTGTTAGTATCACAGCTACCCGGGTCAGTTTGACTGTAGGATCTAGCCAATTATGTAATGCTGTAGTGCAAAGTAATGGTTAATAGCCTAACTTCTAGATATAAAATTGAGTTGCAGAACAAGAGACATTGCTTCACTCATAAGAAATGGGGCAAAACTTCTCAACCCTGACTTGCTACGGAGCGGAAATCCACAAAGGCAACTTGGCAAAGGCAAGGCACTGAAGTGCAGTCTAGTATTGGTGTACAGTAATCCCTTAGCTCACTTTATCACAACAATGCTAAATATGTTTCAGTCATAAGTTGTTCTGGAATAAAAGTACATGTTGTCTCACTTTTTAAGAGTACCAAACTCTGAAGATTAAGTTTATATGGCAATGGGGATTAGGCTACTTGAAACAGAACTATGAGATGGACAAAAAAAAAAAGAAAAAAAATCTGTGTTCTTTTTTCCTACCCCTTCCACCAGAGGATTGAGTTAGGCTCTTAATTTGTACCCTGTTTTGTCACTGAAAGTGAGTACCCTAGAGAGGGGACGTGCTTCCCTTGTTGCTTTTCTCTGCCCCATTAAAAATAGTTCAGACTTTGGGGACCACAAGCTGAAAACTGGTGCTTTGTACACGCTCAGAAGTATTTTTTCCTTCCTGTTTTTAAAAAAAAAAGTAGAAGTTCAACCACAGAAAATGTACCTGTTTAGAACCTGCATTAATAAGACATTCAGCAGTTAAGCTTGATGAGAAACAGCAGAATGGAATTACATACTGTCTTGAATGCATGACATAATTAGCTGTAGCTGTCATAATCATCATATACCTGTGAAATGCTTTGATTTTTAGGCCCCTGTTTGCCTGTAACTTGGTTGTCACCAGACTCCAGGTCTTATTTTGGTACAAAACTGTGAGCAACTTGTATAAATCTTCTATACTGTATTGTTTTGCTGTGCTGACTGGCTCTTCAGCTGGGCTGGACTTTTCTCCAAACTCTCTTTCTTCTCCTCTTGAAATTCTTATCCTTGTTTTCTTTTCCTGCTGTGAGAAGACGCTGAGTGTGGGGTTGCAGGGAAGTGTACATCTTGGAGGGGGACCCATTGCAGTGCCCCTCTTCTTCTCTGGCAGTGTGGCACTCTACCACGCGGGTGGGTTACAGGCAGACACAGCAGAAGAAGAGGAGGGAGCCTAAATGGGCAAGCCTGATGACTGATGTCTGTGAATCGACACATTTGTTTCTTGGAAACCACACTTTCTATGCCCACTTTATTCCTATGAAGCCATAAGGTTATGTGGAAGTTCCACTGATTTTCAAGTGTAGGATCCCCATGAAATTCTGGCTGCGAGTAACGCTTTGCAGGTGCAGGTTTCACCGAACGGCTGCTACTGTTCTATGGCTTGGGTGCAGAGAAGAGGTTTATTTGATCTAGACTTCTAAGTTTAAGTGCCTTTTTTTTTTTTTCCCAGTTATACTTCAAAATATCAGTATTTTTATGGAAACAGAACCTGCATGCCTAAGGTGAGCCCATGTCGGGGGTTCATCTGGATGCCTCAGTTGTGCTTGCTTTGAGCTCTACAACTAAGTGCTGTTCTGCTTGTGCTGACTCTTACTGCTGTCGAGCATTGCAATGGACAGTCAAAGTGCTTTAGGATACATTCCAGATAAGTGCATGTGCTTCTGTGCATTAGGAAATTTTCTGAAAATAGATACTGAATAATCCAGTAAAATTAGCGGTCACACATCATGTAAAAAAGATCTAGATGCAACTTGATTGGCGAAGCCACTGTGAAGATCAAGCTTTTTCTTCAAGCGAATTCAGAGAAAAGATGCCGTGAACAATGTAATGGTTGATAGCACTAGGTCTTCAGGGAACATGGCCACATGCTTGTTAGAGTCAGAGTTTCTGTGAGTGTGCTTTTTTTGCCTGAAGGCTTCTTTTTGCTAACTTGAAATGTCAGTGAAAATGATGTAAATTGACAAGATGCAGCAGTATACCCTGTAGTTTACTGAGATGATGATTAGGATAATGCATCTTAATGTTTCATTGTGACCACCATACGGTGAGATGTTACTGACTGGATTAATGGTGACTGCAGACATGTTTAAAACTCGGTCTTACGAAACGCCGCAACTCTTGTTCGGCTTTTTAGTGCCACCAAAGATGATGACTATCAGCTGTCCTGGTTTGGAGATCTGTGTAGTGAGGATTTGTGAGCTTGGTTGTGGCTGCTGAATTCTTGGTAGCTCCACAAATAACCTAGGGAATATAAACCTTGTTAACCCAGAAGAATTTGCTTGTCCAAAGAGTAGCCAAGGTTAGTCAGAAGCAGGGCTTTTGAACTGTTAACAGTCACTGGCTGGATCTGTATGCAGATGGCAGTGCAGATGGCACTCGTGGCAGAATTGGTCATTCAGTTGTTTTTTCTGAGTTGGAATTCTGGTCTTCATGCTCCAACTGCAAAGCAGTATGCCTAATTCTAGGGCCGTTGCTCAATTTCTAGGCTAGATACTAATTTAGCACCTGCTGAAGTGGTCAGGCAGTTGGTGCAGTCTTTCACAAGTAATAAGGGGTTTAAATACTAATGTCCCTGTCTTGTGGGAAAGGAATCTTCTCTTCCCTTTCTTCAGGCTGCTGTAATTCTCAACCCAGTCATCAATATTGCACCCCCAGTCTTGTACTCTGTTAATACACCCACTGATAAATAGCTCCTAGCTTGCAAACAAGTTCACCTCTGCCTACCTCATCTTTCCTGAAATTAGAAGGACATCCCACGTAGTAAAAATTTGAGCTCTTCTGCTCTGTTCTCTGTCAGAGGTTGACCATTTTCTTTTCCACTAGTGGCTTTCGGTGCGTTGTTATTTTCCTCTGTGAATAGGCAATTCGCCTAATCAGGATTTCTATGCTTTTATTTGACTTTACAATATGTTCCATGCTTTGAGATCTTTCGATACCTTCATTTCTTAAAGGCCACAACATTGTTCACCGTTAACATACTGTACCTGGTGCTGTAAACTGTGTAATCAACAGGAGTTTCAGGTACCATTGGTCAATGAAAATCATGAACAGCTTGAAATTCATCCTACCTTCATTTTGATTTTTTTATAGAATCATTTTTATTTATATTTATTATTTTCTTTATTTTTATATTTATTATTTTTATAGAATCATCTTTTTATAGAATCATTAAGATTGAAAAAAACAACCCCTAAGATCATCAAGTCCAACCATCAACCCAACACTACCATAACCACTAAACCATGTCCCATCAACCCAACACTACCATAACCACTAAACCATGTCCCATCAACCCAACTCTACCATAACCACTAAACCATGTCCCAAAGTGCCACACCTACACTTATCTAGCATCAGCAGCAATTAGTTACTATTTTTAAGGCATGTTTATTAAATATGTTCCTGAGAAGCTTCTTTCATTTCTGTAAGTGGAAACTGGACAAAAGTCCTGATAAATTGGTTCTGGTCTGATAGCTACAATGGCTTATTTTCTGTGGGGTATAGAAACCACACAGGTATAGACCTGTGTCATTAAACCTGGGTAGGCTAATCTTTAAAACAAAACAAGATATTAATGTCTGCTGGAAGCAGATACTGGGGAGAAGCATTCTGTGCGGTCTGTGAAGTGAAATTTATATACAGCAATATGAGGAAGTCCAGTAAATTTTTTGCAAGCTGTGACAAAAATGTTGTATACGTTTAGGTTGTGCTGTACTGTTGCTGGGTTATTAGAGCCTTCAACAAACAGATCTTGTTGGTAAAGCACTCCAGTGAGAACTCTAGGAACCCTTTTTGCTCTTTGTCCCTGAACTCTTAGTTCACGGAAGTTATAGAAACAGATAAAAGAAGGAATAGCATTGTGAGGAGTAAAGAACTCGCTCTTGAATTAGTTAAGTGGCTTGCTGAGAATATTATTATAATGTTACATGAAATATTAAAAAGCCAAGGCTAGTTTGGAGAATTAGATAATCTCCTGATTAAAATAAGGAAAAAAATGAGGGAGAAGAGCTCTACGTGATTACATACTTGTTGAGAAATGTAAGGGCTGGGTTTTTTTCTATAGAGCGACGCATTTTTGCCCCCCTGTGGACAGAGAGTTTACTGCGGGATTGTATTCAAAACCTAGGGGAGAGGCTGAAAGAGGTGAAAATGTAACTTGTTTACACAGTCTGAATCATAAACGCTAGAGCATTTTAAACGTCGTTTAAATTTGCAGATGGCATTTTTTTTAATTTTACGTTGCATTGGCAAAAATTTGAGATGGATTTTTTTCCTCTTCTCAGTAACCACTTTGAAGCAGCTTTGTTGTCAGGCCAATACTGAGGGCAGTTCCCTGCCATGCTCTCCAAGCATGTGACAGAACCATCCTTGGAGGTCCAGGTTAGATGCTGATAAATGCAATGTTTTGTCTCTTTGTTCCTCCTCCTTCTACCTCCATTAAAAAAAACCTAAACAACAAAAAACCCCAACCAAAAACCCCAACCAACCAAAACCACAACAAAACCACAAAAAGACCAGATGCAAACAAAAAATTAAACAAAACCGCACACAAAAAAACCTCAAATCAAAAAACCTAACCAACCCAAACACACCCACAACGTCCCCTGCCCCCCCCTCCAAAAAAACCCCAAACCACAGCAACACCCCTCCTCCTATAACAAAAAAAGACCAACCCAACCCAAACCTCACACCGTATAGAATGGAGTAGGTGTCATTGGCTGAGTATGGGGTTCATTTTGGCATTCCTGGCTTACTGTGCTGACTGAGAACCAGATGTGAGCATCCTGTGTAGTCCTGTACTGACTGTGGACTAACTGGAGGTTTCACTGAGCAGAGGCAACACTCAGGCTACATGTTGGGAAAAAGTTGTAATAAATGCTCAGTGAAAAGGGTGTTATTCTCAAGAGCCAGTGCTGAACACAGATGTGCGCAACAGCTTCTGTCGGGCACCTCGTGCCTGCAGCGCAGAGCTGGGAAGGCTGGGGTCAGCTCCCCGCCAGCTAAATCACTCCACCTTTGCATGGCTGGATTACGGTCCCTGCCTTGGGCATGTACGTTTTTCTGGGTTTGATGTTAAATGGGTGCAGACTTCACCTCAGCCACCCAGAATGTTCCTGGACTGCGGTTCGCTTTGTTCATAGCAATACTGTTTTTCCTCTTTCCCAGTTATCTGCAGGGCATTCAAATTGACGTTTGCACACGAAAACCAGACTCATTCTGAGGCAGTCTCCTTTGTCTGTCTAGCTTTGTGGGCATAATAAAATGTGAAGGGGGTGATTGGGCTTGAGGTTCAGAAATCTTAGTGTTACATACTGTAAAGGTATTTCTGCATTGGCACTAGTTGGCTTCTTGCTCACAGCCTTCTTCTCAGGTCCCAGCCACAGCAATAACAAAAATGTACTCCCAACACTGTCCATTCTGATCCAGTCATTGGATTGATGTCCCTTTATGAAGTCATTTCTCAAACTGACAAGTTAGTGTTGGCTGCAAATCCTGTCCTGACCAATATTGCTGGTTTGTTGGGGTGTTTTTTTTTGTGGTTTCCTTTTATTACACCCCCCCCCCCCCTTGCTAAGCAGCAGACAGGATCCTAGTTTTACATCTTGCCTGAAAGCAGAGTCCTTGGGAAACAAAGAGGAGGTGCCTCCTGCTTTTGTTCATTTTTTCTGAAGTGTGGATGAAGAGCTACCATAATCAAGGAGAGTGGAGCAGGGGTTTGGAGGAAAATGTTGCATTTCTTATTCTGATTAGTTCCCATTTATTATGAAAAAATAAACACACTTATAAACAATAAGCACGTTGAGAATACTGAAGTTTGGGTGGATGCCATTTGAGGGACATATTCTTTCAGCTCAATCTGAGTGATGAGAAAACAGTGCTTTAGATGATTGCTTTTGCTTTAGACCATTTATCTATAGTGACCCACTTAAATTACTTGACTTCATCAGCAGGCTTGAAGGGAAGAGCACTGCTCAGTTACCTATAGGGCATCTCTGGTTAAAGCTATATCCAGCTTGTCTCAATTTGTTAAATGAATGCTTGCAAGTGATGATTATACCTGTTACAGTTTTGGTAGGTATTTGATACTTCACCATAATTGTTATGTATTTTCGCACAGTAAACCTATGACTGTACTACGTTTTTGCACTAAATCGCACTACATTTTGACCTCTGCTATCACTGTATCACAGAAAGTGTATCTATATCTCCTGATAAGTCAGTGCTGCTGGCCATTCTTTTTGGTTTTTGCTTTCTGCTTCCTTCTTGTGGATGATTCATTCCCATGAAAACACTATGGCAGGGCACTGAAACCTGCTGTGTGGGGGATGCTGTTTCTCTTTGGGATGGTGACTTAGTGGCCAAGCTACAGATAAAAACATAACAAAAATTAAGTGGAAAAATGTGTTATGCCAGACAGCAGCTATGGTTCAAATCTTTTGCATGTTTTTTAGTACTTACAGCACAAAGAGGGATGGTGGTGAGAATATAATATTAATTATCAATCTGTCCCAGCAAGAATTGTGGTAATTAATAGTTGCCAAATGCAACTTGTTGTAGTCCTAGTTAGAATAGAAAAAGTTGTAAGACACGCATCCATTTCGCATAGGTTATTTAGATCAGCCAGGGGCACAGGAATTTGCTCCCACAAGCAATTTGGTAGCTGGGAGGTTGAGGTGGGGATAAGAAATGCAATAACAATTCCAATCCCCAAAAGCAGAGCTCGACATCCTCTTTCTTGAGCCCTCTGGGACTCTGGAGCTTAAGCCCTTGGCAGTCAGTCACAGCTGGTGGAGCTGGCTCGCAGCAGCTCGAGGAGGGCTAGCAAATTTCCAGGGTATAAAAAGCAATTAAACAATCCAGGCTTCAGAATGTGACTAGCAAAGAGTATTCCAGCTGGATCAAGGAGTCTCTCCTCATAGGCAATCAGAAAAAAACCCAACATAGATGCACCAATAAGTGTGAAATGCTGGAAATTGTTTAAATTACGCAGAAGTCAGTGTACTAAATAGGATTCTCATGCAGTGCCTTGCACCCTAATTCAGTCTTCAGAAAAGTTCAGAAGCAGAATGGTAATTTACGTACTACAGAATGGCCTGAGCGGCATCATGTGTTACACCAGAGTATATTTTGATGTTCAGACACCACCAGTTGGTATTGGTGACATTCTGAGTTCGAAAACCAAATGGCTGTTATCCAGCCTACTGGAAGGCTGGCTGTTTATTAGTGCCCACAAATACAGTCTCGACATCCGTTAGGTTAAATCAGCTAGCTAATAAGCACGGGTGCTGCTCTCCTCCCAATGTCACGTTATCCCAGAATGGCTGTCAGTCTTATTTCACTTGTCAAAGTATTGTTCAGGCAGCTACTTATTTATGTTATGCTTTGTTTCTGTCCAGACATCAGCAAGTCTGGCAGTCGTTTCAGACCCTGCAGCTACTCCTCTCTGGTAAAGACACCAGCAAGAGAGTTTTTTGCAGCATGCAGTCTGATGTCTGTGTAGCAAACAGTCATATTATTTACCAAAAATCAGATTCTTTTCTAACGTTACTAATGGAACATTCTTGTGGCTGCTGTTACAGAAGAAAAGAGTATCAACATACAGAAATTTGTTAGCAGATGAAATATCTGATTCTGGGCAGAGGTGGAGAGCGATGGCATCATTTTAAGAAAATCTGAGCACAACAACTTTGCTCTGTAATGATGAGAGAGATGCCTTTAGCTGTTCTGCCTGGCTACCTGTAGCTGAAGTTAATAAATAGTTCACAAACAAGAAAACATAGTGCTGTAGAAATGCTGAAGTTCTCCTCATTTTTATTTCTTTTTAAGCTTATCTTTTAGTCTGAATAGGGTATTTTGCAGTTGATTGTCTTGTTAGAAATATCAGAGCATTTTTTTTGTCTTCTGAGGAAAGAGATAATGCTGTTGCAAGGGTTTTTATTTTTTAAACACACTGACTCTTACTGTCCAAAATAACAATTCTCGCATGCTCAGCACTCCGACTTGACTTGTGTATGATGACCTGCTAACTC
>JAAGNO010011127.1:147200-180342 GCA_033439905.1 Ceryle rudis | reverse complement strand
AAAGACTGGAAAGTCCTAGAATCATTGGATAGACATTTGGAAAAGTGCTCAGTACAAACAGAACACATAAATAATAGTTTGGTGGCTGGGACATGAAACAAGAATTTTTAATGTAACTATTTATGTGCAAGTCTGTCTTGGAAGAGAGTATTAAATTGGCAATCTGATCAAACACAGATTCTGAACAAGCAAAAAGGTTGCGATGAAGGGGAATACATGAGTAGCAAAAAAGAAATTCCTACAGGAAACACAGAAGGAAGATTAAGTAAAGAATAAAAGCACCCTGCTGAACAACACTCAGTTCCCTGAGTGGAAATACCTCCTTCACCAATCTTCTGGCTTATCATGGGCAAGAACTGCAAGCAGGAGGAATAGTGAGAAATTGCCAGTTTCAACCAATGCATCCAGGAAAAATCATCAGTAAAGACAAATCTCATATGGGGGACAAATGACTGTATTCTTGTACATTATTTCTTCGTGATATTTAATATTAAAATTTGGGAGTAGAGGTAATTGCTTTGTAGAAAGACTTGTGACAGTCTTAGGCTGAAGGAAAGAAAAAGATTGGCTTTCTGAGTCTGATGAGACTATATAGGCAAGGAGCCATGTGGTTGAGAGCTTTGCCATGAGAAGAGTCTAACTGAACTGCAAAAATGAGACAGGCCTCATGTTAAGTAGGAGAAGCTAGGATGGTATTTGATGCCAACTGCCAGCTAGAAAGATAGCTGGAGTGAAGTTGGACAGCGCTGCCTGAATGGCTTTCAGTCTTACTGCGAATGCTGAGACAGAAGAGAGAAATGAGAAACTATGAAGATGATGTAGTTCTGTAGGTTCCATTATAGTCAAAACTCATCCTTGCTTATCTGTCTGATCCATCACAGTTGTAGGAAGTTATGGACGGAATGAATTGACAAAACTTAAACTATAGGAAGCTCATTACAGTACAAATAACTTGTGACTCATCAAAAGGGCAGGGGGACAGTCCTGGAGGAAGTTCAAGTCAAATGTCACCACCTAAAAATATATCTGAAATGGTGTGGTTTCTTCCTCTGATGAATATTTGGAGTAAATTCCACAAAAGGCCATGCTCTTTATGAACGATGTGATGCTGACCTTGTGTAGGCTGGGAATAAAATATAGGAATGGGTTCTGAAAAGATGCTCTAAATAATTTATTGACCACATCCTGAGAATTGGCATTTGACAAAGTTTCTAAGCCCACAGCCATTTCATCAAATGCCAGTAGCTCAAGACTTAGTGGAGTGGTACTCCAGTTACAGGGAGATGAATCCTGTCACACATGGTTTCAGGCAGCTTTCAGATGCCAAGAATAAGTGTGCACGAATAGCGAGAGAGTCTGGCGCGAGGTTGGGCCATGGGAGACATTCAGAAGATGCTTCCTTATCGTGATAGAGTCAACAGTGTGACAGGTAGATTGTAAGCCACTAGTGGTATTGATAAAACAGTAATAGTCAAAGTGCCCCTTATGAATGTGTTTCAGATCTACCTCAAAAAAAAATATTATACCAGGAAAGACTCAAGGATGACTGACTGTCTGCTAAGGAAACTACAGGTGACTGAGATTTTTAGCATGATAAACGAGCCTGGGAAGATGCAACTGAATGGCCTCCTTCCACCACTGTATGAACCTAGTGTGTGTAAGTAACCACTGATGGCCCCAAACAAACAAAAACTATCCCTGTTTTTTTGAATTGGCTTCAATAGCCACCAGGGACCTGTGTTTGAACAGCTTCTTAAGTGAAGAAAAGGGGAAAAGGAATGTTGAAGACAATTGATAGTTAATGTTTGCTGTTGGAACCTCTCTTAGTCTTAAGATTGAGGAAAGAATTGTCCATTTCATATGCTCACAAAATAGCAGTTTGTGTTTTGTATGGGTGTGAAAGTGCATAGCATGAAAATCATATCCTGAAGCCTTAACCAGATTGTCCTCTCACTTTGCCTTTACTTTTGCTAATATTTTCTAAAATATTAGAGATATTTTTCAATATTTCTCTTATTTCTGAGTATCAGGCCTAAGTTAAATTATGCAGGCTAAAAAAAATAATTTAGTAGTGGTATGGAGAGCATATGATACAGATACTTTCTTATCCCTGGACCAAATCTCTTTAATTTCTGTGGGAGAAAAAAACCCCAGCGTTGATGGTTAAGAGGAGAATCTGTCCCTTCCTTAAGACAAGGCTTAGTGCAGTGTTTTTAATACAGTCAATGGAGTTTGGTATTGACTTGAGTGAGCTCAGGATCAGTTTCTCCTTCATGTCTGGAAGCCAAGAGCTGTCACTCTGGGTATTTCTTCTTGGAACGTGAAGATGAGCCCGTGATCCAACAACATTCGAGGAGAGTCCCTGCCCTCGGTCCACATGTTTTGCAGCAATGAGCAGCTCTGAGTATCGAGAATGTGTGCAGGAATGAGTATCTTTGACTTCTGTGCCAACATACATGGGTAGGTCCTTGTATAAGTCTCTCTAGGGATATATAGATGCTATTAGAATTTTGCTGTTTGGCCCAGATAGTTTAGGTATTTAGGTTTCTTCTTATGATGTGTTCTGCCTTGCCTGTCAGCCCAGTTCTAAATAAGGCAGTCAAAGGCAAACATGCAAATGAAGAGGTTTCTTTAGCATTGGAAAACATGCAAACTCTCAGAATAGATTTCCCCTGCCCCTCTCCCCTTACTAGAGTCTTGTTTCATTTTGGAAAACTGGGCACCTATGGCTAATTTTCAGAGCACTGCCCAAGAGGTCCACCAAACCCTCTCCCACGGGCATTGCTGAGAAGGATTGGAGTGGGTACTCCCTGTTATAATTTTCTCCTAATGCCCAGTTGATCTTGACAGCAATAGGATTGCAATATTATGCAGAATAGCTCTGAAGTACTCTGGTTTTTATTGAAGATGCTATAAGAGGTTGGGGTGTATCTTCTAGATGGTGATTTTGGATTAGCTACTGTGTTTGTTGTTATTGTGGTCCTAGTTTGGTAACTTGTGAAGTGACTTGGGAGTGTGAAGCTTTTTTTTTTTTGATAGAGTCTATAAAGCAATGAGTCTCAGAAATGCCCTCTAATCACTTTAAGCTAGCCGGTGTATTCCTACTGATGGTGTGTGTTAGCTTTAGTAAAGTCACAGAAGGCTTCTGTGTATTTTATCTCATAGCACTAATAGGAATTTTATTGTAATAAACTTTGTATGTTGAGAAATAAAAGTTTATACAAAGCAGTGTAATGATTTGGGTTAGAAATGTGGTATAAACATTAACATATCTCCTCTGAAGGAGTGTATTTTTATTGTGCTTTTGTGTATAGAAGTAAAGGTGTTGCATTCTGAGCGTAACAAATGATACCTGAAACTTTTCAGTGCTTTGCAACACCACTTGGCTAGAGGGTTGGTTTGTATTTCTGATGCAACTGATGTACAAACCCAAATTAATTTTCTCTTTTTTCCTTCTATTTTGTGGCCTATCTTGCTCTCTGTAAGTGATCTTAGCAGTAATAACAATTAGTTTGCAACTTTGAATACTTCCTTAGATACAAGGATCTCAGTGCACTTTCTAACAGCTATTAAATTCAGCAACTCTCCTTCATGCAAAAGGGAAGTATTAGTCCTTTTTATTATAACAAGGTGAATAGAGAGGCTCAGAGATCTGCCAAGAACATTCAGGAGGCCTGTGATGGGGCTGTAGATGGACTAAAGGAACCTCCTATTACTCTCTGCATATGCTTATAGCAGCCACAGGATTTGTCTGTCCATCCATCCGCAGACATTTGAATGTACTGATTTCACTGTTGCTTTTCCCAGTTTGTAAATTGTCAGCCTAGCATAAGGCCATGAACGCATACTGGTGGCTATAAAGGAGGTGGCTGTGTCTTTCAGGAATCTATCTGTTCACTCTCCAGCTAGATGGACAGTGCTTGTTGCAGTGCAGCTGAGTAGATGTGTTGTACGAATGCACGTGCCTGTTAACCACTGTGTTGCTTGCTGTGTGCTTCTTCATTATACAGTCACTTGTACGCTGCTGCTCTGTTAAAAAATGGTTTTCTCTGGTCCTTAATGCTTAACCTGGTGCTTAGTCCTTGCTTGATCAATGCCTGAGACCAAGCTTTTGCTGGGTTGTTTCATCTTTTTCCAAAGCACCATAGCAGTAGTACTGTTTCTACAGGTAATCTCTGGGGATTCCTGTAGTTCAATAGTGTTGTACAGGGCTCCAGAGGCAAAGATACTACAGAGAAGAACTGTTTCTCCCCTTTCTGAAATCACCAGTCACTGAGTCTGAACTGGACCCTCTGTATACTCCCACCAGCGATACAGGATCTGTCTGAAGCTTTGGAGTGTGCAGAACCATTATCTAAAAGTTAAATATAATATAGGCTATTACTTGTACTTAATATGCCTGCCTTTTTACCCACTGCTCCTCTCTCCTTGCCCCTGTCTAGATGGAGAATTGACAGCTGTGGCCTCAGGCAGGGTGTGTTTGGTAGCTGCAGCATTTGGATGCCAAGTTCTGGGATATCATGCTCACAGAGGCATTTGGGTCTGTGATAGGCTCTGGCATTGCACTGCCTGCAGCTGTGAGGCTCTCTCTGAGGTGGTGTTGGGTCAAGCTGCCTCCTCCATGGCAAAGCCCCTTGCTGATCATTTGCCACTTTCTTTACCAGTTACTTCCTGATGTGGTATAAGAAATTCACACATAGGACTCTTACTGGTTTGCTTGAGATCTCTACCATGCCTGTAAAATTACCTCATGCAGTAAATGGAAAAAAAAACCCAACCCCTTGTGTTTCCAGTGCAAGTTTATTTTCAGCATCTCTGGGCAAATTCATCAGGAGATTCTCAATGCTCAGATATTTATTAATTAGGAGATATTTGCCTCTGGACATCTCTTGATTCTGTTGTACAAATTTTAGGGAAATGAACATTCCCAGCAGTTAGTAATGTATTTTATTACCCCTGCCCTTGGTTGCCCATCAGTTCACTGACAAATCCCCCTGGCACCAGCTGCATGACCATGTTACAGCAAAATGTTAAATGTCCATGAAGAAAATGTGACTTGCAGCATGCTCAGGAAGTCATCGCCTCCTTCAGAGTGTTTGAGTCTGGCAGCAGCTGGGAGCATCCTACAGTCTGCTCACGGGAGCTCAGTACCAGGCACTGACAACATCTCTGGTAATTCCAGTCTTCTGAGTTCACCTCGGGTGCTTTTGCTGTGGAAAGCTGACTATAACAATGCCTGTTTCTACTTTTACTCCTCTTTATTGTTCATCTTGTTTGATTCTGCCTCTGAGATGTGATACACAGTTGTAAGCTTATGCAGCTGTGTGTTTGTGTAGGTATCCCAAACTGCTGTAATAGATGCACCCGATGAAATGGGGTTCATCTGGCAAAGTGAATTAGATTGGAAAATGCAGTGACTGTGTTCCCTGTAGCCAACGGGGCGGCTGTAAAACTGAAACATAAAATGTTCCCTGGTGTTTATTTTCTAAAGTGCATCAAGGTCACCACAAGAATGAACCAGCAGAAAAGGTCTGCAGTGCAGAGACAAAAGTCATCTGACAAAGTTATTTTAATTATTAATCTTCCAAGACCAGAATTCATGGGATTAAAAAGAGTAAGAAAGTAGCAATACCTGTGATAGATGGACTCCAAAGGAGAACCTACAGACTGATATTTAAAATCCAATCTTTTAGAGTTATCTGTGGAAAGGGCGAGTACTCTGCAGCTCTGAAAGTCAGTGAAATCAGATTTCAGCCAGTGCTTTGTTCTGAGAGATCTGTGAGGGTGGCTCTTCTAATCTATGCACTAGGAATCATTCTGCTGTGGGTGAAACAAAGCTACCCCTGGGATGGAAACACAGAACAGAACCATGGGGAGGATACATTTTTTTGACCCTTGTAATGAAGTAACGCCGTACTTTTAGAGATCACTGGAATACATCACTTTCTCATGCTGTGCCTCCTTCTGCTCTGTCTGACAGGTAATGTAATGTCACATAATGTCCCTTTTGTCAGAATTACACATGATGCAGGCTCAACCTGCTGAAGTGATGTTAACAGTCCTGAATCGAACCCTGTCACATCAGAGGAAATATGGTGAGCCCAGTCAGCCATCCCCACACTGACCCTGAGATCAGGCATCAGTTAGTAGGTGTAAGCCATGGCTTAAAACCAGGTTGTGTATTTGTCTTGAAAGCTACCATAAATCCCCAGTGTCATCATAAAAGGTGCTTATGTCAATTAGCTACTACTCTGGTGGAAGTACACGTCATTCTGTCAGGAAAGGCACATGAACATCTTGACCCAAGGGCTGGCAGATGTCTTGGGGCCATAGGGGAGGATCTAGAAGCTGTTTTGTGGCATCTGAGCGTTCCTCGGTGCTCTGTGCTATCTGTACTAGAGGTAGCCACGGCACATTTCCCTCACTATCTCAGTGAACCCTTGCATTTAGTTATTGACCGGTGTTGGCAGTGATTAGAGTTGTGAGGAGTATAAAATATAATTTTAACCAGATTAGAATATGCCTAAAGCCAGAATAAAACTTTCTGAGACTGATAGGAAAAGAAGTCAAAGTGCTGACAAGCTGGCATATTGTAGTAAGGAAGAATAAAAAATAATATATGATTTAAACAATGTGCTAATTAATCCAGCATATGTATTGAAAGCCCTGGGAAACTGATGGAGGGCTCTATTTCCTTCACAGTTTAGAAACATCCAGAACATAGTGTCCCTGAAGTAGGTAACAGCAGCTCTTTGTCAAGGTAGGAGAGAAGAACCTTTCCATTTGAATCGCTAGCTGGTCTTTACCAGCTTTGGCAAAGAAAGCTTTCTGAAGGTAGCCGAGATAGTGCGAAGTCCAAAAGAAAGGAATAAAATGTTTATTCGTTGTTAATTCATCAATCTCTTGAGTCAGAAGGTCAAGTTAAACTAAGTCGGTTCTTTGCATTTGACGTACTGAGACAGAACTCTAAGATCATTTGGTCTGATTCTGTGGTGACCCCTACAAATAAAGACTCCTCTGCTATTTTAGTTGAATTTGTCATATGAGTGCTAGGCTGAAGTAAATTACTGTACTTAATACCTGTAGGTGAGCACCATAGTTTGCTTTGTAGAAAAATGTTTGAACAACTTCTTAAATGCTAAATGACTTTAGGTGTGAAGGAATTAATTGTGTGCGGTATGCTCAATCACTTGGTTCATGGTGTGTTTGAAAAGTTTAGGTGTGGTGCAGCCTGATGTGTTTCATATTTAATTGAGAACTTTCTGATTTGGCCTAAGTAGAGATGATTGTTTCTATCCATTTTCAAGTAACTTATTTACATCCTCATTGTAAAAAAAAAAAAAAAAAAAAAAAAATCCCACTATTAAAAGATTTTTTTTCTTTCTGTTTTTAAACCGAGAAAAAAGAGAAATTCTGGGACATGCCTTCTACTGTGTTTTAAGTAAAGGCAAAAGGAGGAAATGGAGCAGGGTGTGTGTAATCTTTGGGAAGATTAGGGGAGATGTTCAGAAAAGGCAACGTGTGTAAATGACAGACTAAAAGAATGTAAGACAGAAATTACTTCTGAGCTTTAATAGGAAAGGGAGAACGTACTCATTTTGTCTCCTCCAGTGCGTTTGAGTCTGCCCTGGAAAAGGTCAGGGCTGTGTTGGGATGGCCACCCTTCGGTCTAGCAAACACTCTGCTGGTGGTTGCTCACAAAGAAGTGACACATTCCTTTTGAGCTGTTTAGGTTGCGTGCCCCCAGCTTGAACACTGAAGAAAATTGTGTGAGGAGGACCCGACGGCTGCAGAATTAGCAGAAGAGGCTCATGTGGAACGTACCACAGTTCCCGGGCAGAATTCTGTAATCCTAGATGGGATGGCATTATACTGTGCTTTCACATTGGTTGCCCTTTTGTATTCCAGGGGACTATTTGCAGAAGCAAATGCTGTTTGGCATGAGTCTGGCCCTGCATAATTTACATTGCTGTTATTGTATTCTATAGCATACAGAATAGAGACTCGGTTCTGAACAGAGTACATGGAAACGTGGCGTGTCAGTCCGGATTTAATTAGTTCCATTAGCTGTAGCAGTGAAGATTGAGTGAGCAGAATGTGTGTACACACAGGCAGAAACATCAAGAAGCAGTTGCTTTTAATGGAGAGTGGCCCGATTTGTAAGCAGGTTTCAATGCTTCTTATTTTCTGATAGTACAAGTCTGGACTCTTATCGATTGAGACAAATACAAGGGGTGGTGTGGAATTCCCAGACGGAACTCAGAGCTGTAGGTTACTGTCTGGTGTTGTTTCTGTATCCAGTTGTTATGATGGTATTTATTCTAGCACGACATTGCAAAATTTAAAAAAAAAAAAAAAAATTGAAAGAAAAGAAAGAAAAAGAATTGAAAAAGGAGGAAAAAAAAAAAAAAGGAGGAAATCAAAAAATGGTAGAACCAGAATACCTCACAGTAGTTAGCTCAACAAAGCCTGGTGCAGTCAACCATTTAAACACCTGCTTAAATCTTGGCACTTTCAAAACTCAGCAAATCACTTATGCTTGTCCTTTAGAGCTTTGTGGTCTGGGCCAAAGGACTGTGAAAAAGGAGATTTTTATTTTCAGTTTTGGAGGATTTATCAACTTGATGGCCTGGGAATTTCTTTAGTTAATATACCTCAGCAAAATAGGTGTAAAAGAGCACTGCAGCACAACAGTAGCTTCTTACATCACTGATGGGTACTTCGAAATGACTGCAACACATGGGAGAGCAGCAGGCTCAGAACATGTTTCCTTGGTCTCTGACAGCAGGTATTTTCCTGGAAATACAGAAGGGCCAAATTCAGACTTGAGAAAGATGATTGCAACTTCTTTGAAATCAAACTTACAAACACACACCCTAGATCTGAACTTGACTTTAAGCCAATTTGTATTTCCAGGTGAAATACATTGGAGAAACCAGAGGGATTTTATTTACTTATTTTTTTTCACCCACTGCCCCTGCCCCCCACCATTGCATGAAATGTTTTGATGACACACTTTGTTTCTGGTGGTAAAACACAGGACAATATTAAAATGAATGAACTAACTATGATTGAACAGGCATGGTATAAAACCTGCCCTCAGTCTCTGAGACCTAAAACTTAGCTGGCATGCTGCAGGTATTTCTCAAGCAGGAGGGGCTGCTTTTCTAAATAGACTGTATTTATTATGGGTGGCTGGGTATCTGCATTCTGGCTCAGTTCCCTGTAGTAAGGAACTGACCACATTACTATTTGCAAACACAGGGTTCACTCAAGTGGTACTAAAAAGAGAAGAGGTGGGGCAAGCAGAGCTTTAAAAAGAAAAGAAGAGTCAGTCCAAGTTTGTATGTAAAAAGCAACTGCGCTTTGGAGAAGGACGGTACCTGGACATCTCACTCCCTGGGCTCCACTGAAGGCTGTGGTGAAGTTTTCCAAATATGCTGCTTTTAAGACTTAAACAGCAGCTTTGCTTGTCTGGGGGAAATTCACAGTGATCCTTGCAAGCTTTACTTCTAAGCTGTGTTAAATTTGTGGCAAGAGTGTCAGGCATTTCATACTTGGCTTCTAAAAAAGAAAGAAAAAAAAACCCCAACAAAAGCAGAGAGAGAGAGGAAAAAAAAACCCGACGTGTGTGTGGAAGAAATCTCCCAGGAATTTCTCCAGGGTTGTAGTCAGACACAGTAGGGGCTAAAGTGACAAGCAAAGCAAGGCAAAGATAAAACTTGGTATTGTGATAAGATGTCTGAGTTTAAAGTGGGAGATTGCCGAAACCTGTTTGGATTACACATGCTCATCTTGTCCTGGATATGACTGAATACAAGCTAGTTTTTCTCGAGTGACAGTTCAAAAACCCCTCAAGATTATGTTTCTCTTCCTTGTTGCTTTTTTGCCAGTGGTTTTTAAAATTGGTTTTGTCAGCCTCTCAGCTCTGCAGCACTGGAACTGTCCTAATGGATACAGACTGAAGACGGAAAACTCGGCTTGTGTAGGTGAGTTGCTGACCATTAACAGATTGAGAAAAATGCATTTGTATTCTCTTAACTGAGCTTTAGCATTTTCTAAGAGCTTTTTTTAGTTTGCTTGTGCATCGTACTGGCAGAACTGATAAATCAGCTTCTCAATATCTTTTGCTTTTCATAATGAACAAACCACATTTTACTTAGTTTCTTTTTCAGAAGTCACTTGTCTGTCAGTTTAATTATCAGAAAACAGGATAAACTTTGATATGATCATTAAGAAATCTTAAACTGTTCCCTAGTTACCAAAATTCCTTGCCATAGTATTAGTGTCTCATTATTTTCATTACACAGACATGTTTGTGCTTCTTCTGTACGTTAAAAATCTGTGTATAGGTGTATTTCTATTTGTATGTCCATATATAAAGAGCATTTTAATGGTTATGTATTAGTATATACTTAGACGTGGGCTTGATAACTTTAAAAACTACTTTTCCTATGTTTATTGGTGCATGCAGATATGTGTGCTTATGTTTGATAATGTGTTGTTTCATACAGTACATGAATTGCAGGTTTATTTGATACTGTAATGCTACTGTCTGTGTGAAATACATGACATTAATATTAGTATAATCACTCTCAGTGATTTGGAACAGATCTTTACAAAGTGTGAGACAAAGGAATGACAGAACCCTTCTCCCTACCCTGCTACCTTGAAGTCCAATTTTATTTTTTTAAAGAAAAAAAGAAAAAAAAAATCAACAAAAACTAGAGCCAAAGAAGTCATGGACTTTGCAGTAAGGAGATGAGGAAACACTCCGTAAGGATTCAAGCAAACATACCTAATACTTGGAGTTAATGCTTTTGCCTTAGATTGCTTCAGAGGCTCTGACTCAGTTCTTGACATGATTCCAGTGATTTAATAACAGGTGCCTCCTCTGTGCCTTCTGCCAAGAAATACCATCTTGTAAGCAGAAAATAGAAGTATGCGTGTAAAATGCTCTCATACTGAGGGAGGAGGAGCTAGGTGTTTTTTGTTTACAAATGATAAACCTGACCGAAGGTCAACC
This sequence comes from Ceryle rudis, assembly GCA_033439905.1. Lineage (NCBI taxonomy): Eukaryota > Metazoa > Chordata > Aves > Coraciiformes > Cerylidae > Ceryle > Ceryle rudis. Next base: position 169,316 of record JAAGNO010011127.1, on the reverse strand, counting down.
TGAGAGCCAAACACACCTAGGGTACTTGCACTTCCACACTGGTGTTTGAATTCCAATGAGAATTAGACTTCTGAAATGAATCTCCATGCTGCCACCTTTTACTATGCTTGTCTTTACGTTGTAAAGCACTCTCAAAGTGCACCAACTGGATTCCCTTTTGGGCCAACATAAACCAGAAAGTGTTCCGGTAGGAGAGCATCTATCCTCTCTGCTCTTGATGGCTACTGGGTCCATGGGACCAGACTAAACTTGGTTCTCCATAACCTCGACCTGAAATCTGTGTGGTGTGTAATGTCATGTCCTCAGCACTGGTTCACTTTACACAGCCCGTCCACACTGTTTGCTTCTATGTGTGTAGCTTCCACATGCTAACTAGGATGTACATTAGTTATGACTTCTGTATTCCTTAGTTACCCAGTTAACAGCTCATGTATCACAGGAGAATCCTGCTGACATGAAGGGACTTGCTTAGTTATTGTTTAATGAGTCGAAAAGGACTCTTTATTCACATTCAGAAGGCTGTGAAGATGTTTGTTTTTTTTTTTTTTTTTTTAATTTCAGTTGACATATTCCACATACTGATGTACATCACTCTTCCATTCCTGGAGACACAACATACCCTGCCTTGTGTCTTCTCTGTTGAAAATGAGATCCGTTCAGCTGCGCTGGGAATGGGGGACTCTAGGTAAAGCACCAAAACAGGGTGGCCTGTAGCTCAGCAAACCCCGCAAGAAACAGTAACAGAACGTGTCTTGTGTAAGAGCTAACGTTAGTATGACATACTCTGAGCTATTCCATGTAATATAGAATAAATGAAAAATGAGATGTGCTAGGGTATCTTTTCAATTAGAAACCACTGGATTACAGGGGATTAAGCGAAGGTGAAAATTTGACATGAAATTTAAGACTGAAGGATGCTTTAGTGAAATGGACCGCATCTGTTCTTTTCTCTGGGTGCTGGAAACACAAGTCACACTCTGTCCAGAAGAACGGATGTATGATATCCTAGTTCATCAATTATGTGAGATAGAGGGTGCAGTGGAAGCAAGTGGCAGGAAGCTGGAGGCAGGCTTTGAAGGTAAAAGCGGGGATAAAAGTGGTGAGTGGGAGACATGACTCATACCACTGAACTGTGAACAATGACAGCCAGCTGAACTGTGTGGTTTGGTGACCATTCTTGGTGAGCTGTAATAAATATACCAATTGTAAAATGTCCTTCATCATCTGTGGCCATGGTGGCATCCTGCCAGCCATAAGGACTATCCTGAATTGAGAAGGTGTCTGCTCTCTGTTACTGCCCTGTTACAAGCAGCTCTTACTGGGAAGTGTGTAGGCTTTTCTAGATTTGTTTTCCATGCTGCCACTACAGACGAAGGTCTAGGTTGTTCCTTCATTGCTAAATAGATCGCTTCTTAATTAGTTCCTTTTATTTCTAGGGATATTCAAAGATCAAAGACCTTCTCATCCTGTGGAAGGATAATGAAATCTAACCCTAAATGTCTCACATAATTTTATACAGTTATTTTCAGAGAGATTATTTGAATCCTGACTTGGTATGCCAAGAGAGGAGAGGCCTTTCAGAGGGACTGTATGTTCCACAACATCAAGGTTTGTAAGAGAGAAAGTATGGGAGAAGAAATCCTGAGGTCAGAACAAGACTGGTCTGAGAAAAGAACATATCAATTTATGAGCAACTTATGGTAGAACTGGAGGCATTTCTACAATTTTTGTCATTGGCATGTTGATTTAATGACTTATTTGAGGCTGATATCAGGACTGGCGACTCAGTTACCTTTAAATAATTCATCTTTCTTAGACCCCAGTGAAAACACAGAACCTTCTGCCTCTAAAAAAAATGGTCTGGGCTACACAGAAATTACTATTCCTACAAGGCAAAAACCTGTGCATAGTTGGTCTTGGCAGAGCTTTGATTTCTAACATATTTGACCATGTAAAGCTACGTCAGGGGATGGGCCTTGTGCCTGTTTGAATCAGTTGCCTGTGCCCTCTGAAGTTCTGCTTTAACAAGGCTATTTTTTATTCTCTCATGGTGTATAGATGCTTTCCCAACTCAAGACCAAAAAGTTTCCCACGTGGCACTGTGTATCTGAAAAAGCCCCTAGAGCAGCCCCTGCATTATCAATTTTAGACTAGGTAGCAGTGCCTTGGGTTACCCCAGGTAAATATATTATGTTCTGGACACTGCAAGACTGAAGGTGTATTTTGGCTTCAGGGCTGACTTTGAATATTCACTTTGCAAGTTTTAAAAGAGAAGGAAGGTAGCTATCTAAACCCAAAACAATTGTTAAAAGTTTTTGAGGAAGGCAAAACACAACCCATTTTTTTTACTGAATTGTAGGCTCATAAATTCTGTACATCTCTACTAACTTCTGGCTTTAACTGATCAGACCTTGCCACTTCTTCAGGGCTAGCAAGCTGCACATTCCTACAGAGCTACAGTCTGCAATTGTGGGGAAAACTGCAGCTATCTAGGTCAGCTCTTTTCTGTGCTTCAAGCTTTCCTTCTTTCCTTCTTATTGCTCAGCACTCTCCAGCTGTGGAGAATCGGTGATGTGGAATGTTGTTATTCCTTTTTGTATTACATTTTTACATTGGATGTGGATTGCACCTTTAAAGTCACCTTAATTAGCTACATCCTAGCTTCAGTTTGCTCCATACAGCCTTCTGAAGACACACCGTTAAAACTTCTTTTATTGTATTCTGCGAAATAGGAAATGCCAAAACCTCCCTAATTCACAGCTATCCTTTCTTTGCAAGCATTGCACAAGGAGCAGTCCAAGCCAGTGAAATGGGGACAGGGAGAGACTTGCTGAGACCCCACTGTATGCCTGTGCATTTCAGAAATGCTGCAGTCAAGACGTGCTTCTTTCCTGGTTATGCTGTCCTGGGGAAAAACGTTTGAAAATATCGTTACCAAATAGTCAGAAATTCTTGAACGTGTGTCTGAACCCACAGACCAATTCACAAGAAGATTCCTATTGAATTCTCTGGAAATTGGATCCAGCTGAATGGGGACAAATACGATCTTTAGTTGTAAAAACTCATCAAACTGGGATGGAGGTGAATATGTTACAAGAAATGACAGAAACGTCACACATCACATGAAAGCTATGAAAGCTTAATCCTGAAGAGGGCTAAGGGGCAGACTCCAGGGTCAATGACTAATACTGCAAAACTTACTGTTTCGCTCAGTGGGGAATAATACATATTAATTTTGTGTTCTGTTTTAAACAAAACTGACTACTTTCTAGTATCTAATTTGAGACCTGATTTTAAAGGGAGCAGAACGACAGGATTTGCTGATGCCCTTCCCAGAGGGCCAAATGACAGCCTCAAGAACTTCATTGTTGAAAGACAGGCCAATAACATTATGTTGAAAGTTGCATGATTGGGGAGGTAGAGGTTCATTCTGCAGTTACTAATTTCTACATAGAATTTATTTCAAAGACAAGCCCCAAATATATTTTCTTTCCATTCTAGTGCCCAAACCCTTGAGATCTGAGTCCAGAAAGGTAGAAAAATGAAAGATATCGTAGCCCCTTGAGATCTCTTTTCCATTCTCCTCAAGATGTCTATAAGTGGTTTCTGAATTTTATTTAAATTCTACATTTGATTCTACTTTGTACTTGATTCAATTATATGATTGCTCTTGCTGCCATGTCTGTGATATGATCACCTCTGTGGCTCTAGGCTGGAAAAGTCCACGAGCTGATCACATAATGATCATATATATATTAAAACCACCTTATTGTATTCACGTTGTATTTCCTACCGTGGTATTTGAGCACTTCCACAGCCTCTATCCTCTTGAAAATTGTGAGTGATCAGACTGTACTTTAAACCTCATTTAAAATTAGAAAGAGAGGATACTGAGCTGTGCCTGACCAGTTTTACTGTGACCTCCTGATAGATGGAGTATCTTTTTCCATTTCTGTCTATCTTCTGGGTTTTGAGCTATATGTTTTTAACAAAATAGGTAAAAGGGATGGGCTGCTTTCTTTCTAAGCCAGAGAGATTATGCTGGTGGCTAGATGTAGCAGATTGAATTACTCTCAGTCCAGCTCCATAGGAACCAAATTTTGAGTGTGTATCTGCACATGGGTTTTTTGTGGTTTTTTGGTTTCTTTTTTTTAATGTATATAATGTATGCATTTGAGACCATGATGAAACCAAGTTCTGGCTCACTGTGGTTTCTCTGTATCCCTGCCAGGCATACTAATGCTTCACCTTCTGCAATCAGAGCATTTCTCAGGACTCTCAATAAAGTAGCATATTTGTATGCAAAGTCATTGAGAGCTGCCAACATCATGATGACATGATTCATCGTTTTTGCTGATTCTCAAGGCATTTTTTTGCATAAAGAAGCCTTTGAGAACTAAGCAGAACCTCATTCTTCCTTTCAGGGCTGGCTGTCAGGGCATTGCAGACAGCTTTTGTGTTCACTAAGCCGATTTCTTTCACAGGGTAAAGTTCCCACTGGGGGATGTGGTTGCCAGGACACGTAAAGCAGCTACAGCAGGATGCGGTTCCGCGCTTTGCTCTGGCACTGAGAGTGCAGGTGAAGACACTGCTAGTTGTACCCCATGGGTGGTTTTATGATCGAGGTCTCCTAAACCTTAAGAATCTGCCTTTTTTCATGTTGGTTTTATTTTTTTGGTTTTATGTTGTCGTTGTTGTTTGTTTGGGTTTTTTTGTGTGTGTGATTTTCTTTTTGCTTTTCTACTTTAAGTAAAGAAGAGAACATGCTAAGCACAGGACTCTCTCCCGTTGTAAGCACCATACAAGCTGCAGCTTCACAGCACTGCAGCGTGTTTTACAATAGTGCAGTGTCTGTGGGTGCTTCCCGTGTACCGCTGGAAGGGGCACTCTCTGGTGACCGAGCTGCCTGTCACTGCTGTGCCCCACATCTTTTACTGCATGGCTTTTCTTCCATTATAGCCTTTCTTCAGCTGGGGTGATTGTATGCTTTTCAGTATGGGCAGGGTTTGCTTTATTATGTGAACTTTGGTGGTGATGAAAATGGGCAGATTGATAACCCTGAAATCCTCTCTTCGTGTACAATCATTGGGGAGGCAGTGGAAATTCTTGCAGCCTGATCAATCAATATGCTCATTCTTGGAAAGTCAGTTTTGTACACTCACACAGAGCTGGAAAATCCAGCTCGTAGATAGCAAGTCGTTGTTCAGTTACCTTGGTACATAGCTCAGTAACCTGTGCTTGGGTAAAGCATGTCTAACCACTCTGATCTTGACTTGAGAGTATACACTGATGTTTCTCACACATTCCTTTTTTCCTGCATGTGCAAAGTCAGATGGTAAAATGCAGAACAAAAGCTACTGACATCAAATAGATCTCAGGCAGGGAAAAAAGTGGCTCCTCAGAGCAACCCTCAGAGTGGTTATACAGGGAATACACCAGGATATGGTACTGCCACATGTCAAGCACTTTGGGAAGTTACTAAGAGATGCATTTGTTTTCAGGAGGAACTGTAGTTCTAAATTTCTTGGAACAATCATCCATGATACTGTCAAAGGGGTTAATTTTTCCCCCTCCCCCTTAGTGTAAAATTTGCTCCTCAGTGGTGACCCTTTTTTTTAGGGAAATATAAAGTCCATAGTTACTGCCTCAAGCCCTCATAAAACACCATAAATATATCAAATATCTTTTAATTCCTAAAGTCTCTAGCCTGATCTGCCTGTTAAAAACCTGGTTTCTAATTAGTTTGCTTGTTGCCTTGATTTGGGATTGTTGCTGCCAGACTACAGAGGGAGATTTTGTGTTTTGTATGTGTTTCTGAAGTTTGACTCAAACCAAAATGAGCTCAGTGTGGAACTTGGTGCTGTGGCAGCCTGTTTACTGCTTTGCTTTTTTGCAAAGTTTGTTAATTTGTTGGCAAAATTACTACTGTGGAAAGGGGGATAGAGATAGAAGGAAGCAGCTGCAGGCAGCTTTTGCATTGCAAATGATAACAGAAATGGAGCATGAGACAAGTCTGTTCCCTGTGTTCGGGCAGTCGGAGCCCAGAGTGCCCAGACACTGGGGAGAATGGCAATTTCCCTGGACAGTCTTCTAATAAAACAAATATTAAAAAAAAATCAATCACTGTGCATGTGACAATGGACAAGACATAATTCTGAAACCAATGCACGAAGCAATACAGCCACCCTCTTCTTTCTTAATGATGGGATATTAAATTTTGGAACCAGTTTATTAGGTAACTATGTCAAGGGTGTTCTTTCTGTTTGCTGCTTTTGCTAGCTGAATTTTCCTGATCTGTTCAAAATCATCTTTCAGATATTGATGAATGCCTTGAAGGTGGTTTGGGAACCTGTGGCCAAACCTGTATCAATGTTCCAGGGTCCTACATCTGCTCCTGTTTGCCTGGTTACACTTTGGATATTGACAAACGGTCTTGCTATGTGAATGGTAAGGTCATTTTCTTTTTTGATGACTAAAAAAGAGCTTTAGAGATTTAGTTAACATTATTTTCCAAAGTGAACCATGCCCTAGCCGGTCCCTAACCGGACAGTGACTGAGGAGCTCTGGTTCACTGATGGAAACACTGTCTTTTCTACTGTGTGGGTACTGCAAGGCCAACAGTAGGTGCCACAGAAGAGTGATGGTGAGGAATGGAACGTATGGAGGTGTAAAGATGAATAAACATACAAAAAACCCCACAAATAAACTGAACAGTGGCTTCCTGTTCAGCAGACATACTCTCTCCATGTGCTCAGAATTGTAAACTTTCATACCCAGTCCTTACTACTTCCAAGAGAAAATGGCAGTGCACAAGATTTTGCTACCTTTGCCTCTTTCGGTCTGTTGGCGTTGCTGGTTTTCTGCGTGTTTAGGTTCTAGGGACAGTGCTGTGAAATAGTAAGCAGGAAGCCCTAATTTTTGCTTTAGTCCATTGACGATTTCTTAAACATTAGTGCTACTGTGAGTTCTTTCTCTCCCTTGCTCTGTCCTGTGTGTATAAATTGAGTTTTGAATGTGTACGATGCATTTAAATTTTAAAAGTTTTTAGCCCTCCTAAGAGGAAAATATCCACAGTGATGGCCTTTGAATAACCTTCGTTTTGTCCTCAACTGATGCTACCTAGTGAAGAAAATCTAGTTGGGTTTTCTTGATTGGTTTAATGCTATATTGCATCTAGAGTGTGAGGTGAGAGTGCTCTGATGTTCACCTCTCACCTCTCCACCTTGGTTTCCTGAATGTCTGATTTTGGTTCCTGTCTGGGATCCTTCTGATCCAGGAGCTAAGGTTTTCTTTTTCTCACTAATGTTTACCTGTGATCCTTGCTAATTCAGACATGGGATGTGACAGGCCATGTTTCTGGCCCGAGAAATAGAAGATGTACTTGAATGCCTGTCCACGTAGCTTTTGGGACTGTGAACATAACCAGAAGTATTCTGTGTAGCTCCCAGTTTGGCACCAACACAAGTACTTCAGTCATCTCCTAGAATCATCATTACTGACAGCAACACATGACTCAAAGTGTCCCAAGATGGTCTTCTGTAGTGCTGCCTAAACATCTCTAGCCCCTTAAATAGACTTGATTTTTTTAAAATTGAATGTTTTGTAGACTCTTCACTTCTGAATTCAAGAGAAGTGAAAACAAACACGGTACCTCCCGGTGCTATCAGTGTATGGGTATCTTTCAAAGAACAATCCCACCTTAATATTGGAGGACTACATTTTTTTTTTTAATGTTATTACTCATATTTATAGCACCAGTAGAAAGTGACAGGTGGTTCAGGAGCTACTGTGATGGCTAAGGAACCCTTACGCTAGGTAGGAACCCTTCTGCAGGGAGTACACTAAGTGGAACTCCCTAGGTTTTAAAGACAGGAAGCTCTGCAATGCAGGTGGTGTTTACAAGCTCATTAATCTCCTGATAAAATTCAGTCCCCAATCTGCAATCAAAACTGGATTTGTTCAGTCCCTGTTCTATTTACAGCCCTCATTCATAGGCACTTGATAGGAAATTCAGAGAGTGGAAGGGACACAAATGAAATATATAAATGCTCTTGGTCAACTAATATGCAAAACTGCAGGCAGTACAGCTGTCAGATTCCTGAGATAAATCAACCTTGCTACACTTCACTGCTCATTTACCATTTACGTAAAGCAAGTCCTCGTAGTTTAAATATTCTCCCATGGGGTTGCTCAGTGCAAATAGCAGCAGAAAAAGGGAGTCACTAAAATCCCAGAAGCAGCTGTTATAAATGGGTGATGGCTTGAAATCTTGAGATACAAGCCAGTTTGCTAATATAGGAACAGAGTGCTGATCATCATCTTTGTGACCAGAAGAAAATTGCATCTTGGGTACTTGTCAGAACTTTCTTCACACAGAGAAATCAAAGTAGGTTTCATTCCTTTGCTGTGAAAGGGGTTGAATCAAACAACTTTGCAACTGTGATGAAGGTGGAGCATCTGGTTAAGATTTGTAGAAAGGTTGTCTGTTGAGTTTAAAGCCTCAGGTTTCGTGCTAACAGTGAAGATATTTAGTTAAAAGGTTGAAAAACTGGTCAATATATCCAGTTTAATTTTTGAAAGTATGGGTGGAAGAAACTGATGATAGTGCATCTTTGATGATATCCATCCCTGATAAAAGGAGAGTCGCTTCTGCATTGCAGGAAGATCAATTCAACAAGTGGTTAGAAGCTTTAACGCTGTCATTCTGTTGGGTTTATAGCAATGATATCATTTCAGTCACTTGCTTAGAGCATTGCCATAATCTGTTGTTTCAGGCAACTGTGTTATAAATCCCCACTATTACCACCACAATGGGCTTTCTTCTTTGAATGTTGGTTTAGTGGTAAATTAAAGACTAAGCCGTATACCCCTTGATTTTTATTTCCTTTTTTTTTTTTTAGTTTAGAAAAAGTTTTATTTTCACATGATGGCTAAAATGTGACTGGTTACATAAAAACTCCTTTCCTCTGCTACACACTTGATAGACATCCGTAACATGCAAATTGCCTAAATGAAAACCGCTGTAGTTTGGAAATGCAGATAACATTCCCTGGGCAACCTTAACCCTGCCCTGTGGCGATAGCCTAAAAATAACAAAGAGGACTTGATAAAACTGGGGAGTGTAACCTGCAGCCCCAAATGTTATGTCCTCCTAATTTTACTTCCATACTTATCACCTCATTTTAAGGCTGCATTAAGGCTATTTGGAACATCCTAGTTGCTCATAAATTTCAACTTTAACTGGCTTTCTAGAGTTTGGGGCATAATGGGAATACCTTTCATTTTAACATATCTGATGTTAAATTACTGATCTACTCTTGCCCTTCACTCGGTACAAATCTGGTTTTTGTCTGGTAGGAGTTGCTGCTGTTGAGCAGTAGGAGTTTTAAGTACAGATCTTTTGCTTCCTTCAGCCATCTGTATCACAAGAAACCTCTGCAGTCTGTAGCTTCTTCCTTTGCCCTGTCTTGGGATCTTCAGGTTCCCTGTTTGGATGGTTAAAGTGAGACTCCAGACCACAACTCTGTGATAAATCCTTGCTTACAGCACAATAGTTGGAAGAGGTCTTTAACTTGGAGATGCATCCACGGCATAATTCCTCCAACCTCTGTTGGTTCTGACCTCCGGCTAGACTGTAGGATTTGGGAATAGTGGTAAAACCACTGCAATCTCAGATTTTGTACCTAGTTTCAGCATTAAATGTGAAAGGATCGTTATATTTATATTGCTTTGGTACTCTGTGATATTCCTAGAAAGTTACCATACGAGAGAGCTGGTTAGATCCTGAGCTTTCTCTTTGGTTAATGTAATACTAGTGGGAATTTAGTGCAGAAAAACCGCAATGCTTATCTCTGTTTTCTCCACACCAGACCCTGCACCATTCCTACTTTTTAGCCATGGAAATGCCATATTTAGAATTGACACTGAAGGGACCAATCATGAAAGATTGGTGGCTGATACTGGTCAGTCAACACTTATGGATTTTCATTATGCGGAAGAGAAAGTGTATTGGGTAGACTCCGAACGGCGACTACTTCAAAGAATTCACCTGAATGGCACAAAACAAGAGGTAAAGTAATAATTTCTTTGGCATTCTCCAAGTTAATGGCCATAAAACCCCCTATGGAAACCATCTGCTCTTTTAGGTACAATCCTGCCATTCCTGTTCATTGATAAGCACTTCACATTTTACTTCATAGTTTCTTGCTGTCATAATAGTAATGGTCCCGAGTCTAGGCTGTTTCACTGACATTCACAGTACATTTAGTATTTTCTGTGGATCAGGTGAAAGGGACTTAAAACTGAAGGAGAGGAAATTCAGACAAGCTAAAGCTTTGAAGACAATAATGTTTCTATCAGTTTTAAATTAATCCCTGGCACTAGGGAAGTTTGTCTTCCAGATTCATGTAACTCAAACTGACGCAAATGGTATGAGAAGAATGTGCTTGAATTCCTACTCATTTTTTATCAAACCTTTTATTGGTTTCTATGGTTGCATAAATGCTTCTTTTCGCACTTCATCCTTTGTTCAGAAAAAGCTGAGCAGTTCATTGCATCTGGCTGATTAAGAAGGGCAGACAGACTGTTGTGGCTGAACTTTAATGCTGTGAGAGCCTTCTTTTGTTTGAGAGAGACTGCCAGTGTTTGTGTACCCATGTGGAGTCTTCACTGATGTGTTTTACTCTGATTCTTAAGGATCAGGGTCCAGCAACAGTGTGTTAGGAAACCTTCCATCTGTGACTGTACAGGTCTGGGTGCTTCACAGTGTGCAAAATACACTCGTAGCTAAAAGATTAGTCCAGTAGATTTCTGGCTGAGAATAGTTTTCCTTTTTGCAGGGGGTCACTCCATTCAGAACAAAGACCAAATTAAAGTGAATAAAGAATAAGAAAGAGAAACATCTACAGATCTGAGAGAAAATGAAGCAGGTGAAGGAATGAAATGTGACACTTCAGTCTGGCACTATCCCTACACTGAAAGTCACATTTAGGGTAATCAGTAGGACACTTCTTGTTGTCAGTGTTTTGTTTGTTTGTTTGTTTGTTTGTTTACAGAGGTTATGTTACATAGACAAAGGCATTTCAGGATTTGCTATTGACTGGATAAATCAAGACATTCTCTGGGCCAACAGACAGAAAGCAACCATAGAAGCAACAGACCTGAATGGGAAGAAACGCCGAGTTCTTCTAAGAGATGTTGGTCGTCCCATGAGGATTACCATTGATGCTGAGCAAAGGTAATTTTAACTAGGTTAGTAATTTCATTGAAATGGACTCAATATGTGCAAAGTGCTATGATTGCAGTTTATAGGCTACTGTGCTAGGCTGTGCACAGTGTATTACCTATAGTCCAGTACCTCCTTGAACGTGGAAAAAAGAGGATAAAAGGTTAGTAAGTGTATAAGAGGTAAACAGAGAAGTGCATGAGAAAAGCCCACTGAAGTTTAATGCAGAATCTATACCTCTTGTTCATCAGGGAAGTTTCTGCTAGCGAGGAGAGCCAAGGGAAAAGAGGCGTTGTTAGTCCTTTCTCAAAGGCAGCAAAGTTTCAGAGCAGCAGAAGGCAGTATAGGAGCACTAAGGGGAATGATGCCTGCAAATGCTGGGAGTCCCTTGTGCTCCAAACCTGGCATGCTTAGAATATAAATTAGTATGTTTTCGGAAGAAAGGTCTGAACTTTTACAGGTTAGTTCCAGTTTCCATGGTCTCTTTGTCAGGTGCTCTAAATATTCCTTCTGAATCTACCATTGCTACTTTGTGCTACTAGTAATTTGGCCTTCATAAAGATGCTCCTTCCAGCTTCAAGCCATTTACACTGAGAACTATGCTCATGTAAGAGGTTTGGCCTCCTGGAGTTATCAGTGTGAATTGTCTCAGTGGTCTCTCTCCATGTTCATTTCCCTTTACACATAAACCTTTTCTATTCAAGTTGCAAGAATAAAAACTTGAGGAGACTTTGAGATGCTTCTGGTTTGTACAGCAAAAGCATGTTTTTGTTGTCACTTTAGATTTGCTGTAAAGTTACTCAGCAGTGTGTGAAACTTATTTTAATATTACGGCTTATGTGTCCTTTCTTAGTACCTTTATCCATAAACCAACCTTCTGATGCTAATAGCATTACTACTATTCTTTAGAGTCTCGTCATTTGGTTAGGATTTAAAGGCCTGAACGTCAGCCTAAATAAATATATATATTTTTTTCCCAGTTTGCTTTTGAATATAATATTTACCAGTCTTGGAAATATTCACAGGCTCTCAAACCCACTATCAAATACCATCGAAACCTGTTACAAATAGCATTAGAGGGATTTATTTGCTGAACTGATGTGAAAGTCTGGGGATACTCAAGTGTGTATATTCACCTAGGTGTGATTGACCATGCATAAAAGCTGTATTCATCTGCTTACATGGAGACTGGTAAGCCAGTAATAAACTGTAAAGCAAGCAGACTCCAAGAAGCCCAACATCATTTTTATGCCATGTGGCAAATTGCTTGTGTGAAAACTCTAAGGGCTCTATTTTTAATATGAAGTGAATTAAAACCCCCAGTATGTTTATGTGCACGGGCATGAACATGAACTAAATATGGTGTTTAACAATTACTTCTTTCAAATGGGTGCAACTCTTAAGTAATGAAGATCAATATGATACTGAATAATAGAGGTTTTTCTGAAAGACGTATCTGGATATTAGCAGGGATAGGATTATTTTAGTAGTAATAATATAACTACTGCTGTAGGATTGATTTAAGTTTTTAAATGGTGTTTAGAAAGGCTGAAGAAAAGTAGAGGGCAAATACAGTAAAGGCTGGAAATTACCCAAGCTCTTTTCTAATCTTAATTCTTCCTCCTTATTCCTGTTTGTTCATATCATACCCTGTCACTATACTGATTTGAAAACATTGTGCATAGAGGCTGTAGCCACCTTTGTTTCTTTCTTTATGTGTAAAAACCGAATCCTAGCATTTCTCCACACTTCCAGAACACTGATGTTTCTTAAATAGCAGGTGCTATAGAAATGCAGGCAGATATTAATGAAGTGTTTAAAAATGGCAGCATAAAATCGCTCTGTCTTTCTGGGAAGATATTTTCACCCATATATTAATAACCTATGATAACCATAAACTATGCAACAGTGAGGAAAAGCTGTGAAGCAGGAGCTGATTCTTCCTACTGCTTTAGAGTTGTCCCTTGCTAGTGAGATCTAATCCATTCTGGGGCCTTTAACAAATTATAAACATGAACGTAGTAAAGCTGGCTTTATGCTGTGCTGTTTTGTATATAGAAAGTCTCCAGTGTTGTGAAGAGAAGGCAAAACGATGATTCTTCCTGGAATTTTTGTGCATAAGAAACCTAAGTAAAGAATTTAAACACAAACATAAAAAAAAAAAATATATGTGAATGAGGGCTAACTCGCTATTTTGGAAGAACTGTTGTTAACCATAGTCACCTTGGTAAATCTGGGTTCTGATCCGTGAATAACTTGACATACAAGGAGCTTCAACTGCTTGGAGTATTGGAGCTGTATTTTGACTGTCTTAATTTAATAACAGTGTGATCTGACATAACCAGCAGGAAGGTAGAAGGAAATGGGAACAGTAGTAGAAATGGTATTTTTATGTTAAGAACTTAAGCAATGTGGTTCAGCTAGAGTTTCTGGAGATACATCCCTCCCCAGAGGCTGTGGGCAATGCGGACCTGCCTCCAAGACATACCTTTCCCCAAGTTTGCAGGAATTCCCTGTCAATTTGAGAGGTTATTCCAGTTTTCTTCTCTGACTGCATGGCCAAACAAAGCAGGGAGACCAACAATAGTGCTTTGTGGTTAAGCTGTGCTGATTCCTGCTTGACCTACATGAGAGAAATTTCTAGTGTCTCCTTGCTTCCTGAACAGAGTCATACAGTCTCTAATAGAAACATGTTTATTAAAAATACGAAAAAAAACCCAAACCCAACCTGTAACAAAACTTCAGTTTTAACATTGCTTCTGTTAAACAGAAATTGTTATAGAATTATTTTCATTCTTAATAGAGTTTTGTTAGGGGGAGATGTCAGGGCTTTCCTGAAACAGACGAGTCCCTTGCTTCATGACTAGTTTTGACTGAAAACCATGACTAGTTTTGATTCTGAAAGCACTGTGATAAGACTGAAAAATTCTGTATACAGGAGCAACTAAACAAGGAGTGTGCAGCAGTAACAGGTTTTCTTGTTGTTGTTTAGTGGTCTGTTTGGGTTTTTTTTTTCAAAACATGCCTCTCTTGTCTGCAGGATCTTATTTTGGTCTTCAGATGGTACAGTTTCCAGCATACACCGAGTGTCCCTCAGCGGAAGTAATGTGAGAAATATTTTAAGTACCACAGAAAAAATAAAAGCCATCTCACTAGATTTTGTTGACACAAGGCTCTACTGGATCCAACATGACCACGGGAAAGAGATTTCCCATGTTGGATCATGCGACTATGACGGTGGAGCTGTTCGTTTGCTCAAGAATTCTGTCCGGTGAGTTTTCCTGAGCTTGTCGGAAATCAAACACTCGTTTCCCAGGGATGCAGTTAAGATCTCTTCCTCATTCTCTCTTTTATTTTGTCAGTTCATAACACAAGATGTGTGTGTAAAGTGTAGTGGAAATGGCCTGTATCTGTAAGTCTAAAAATACTGATAGGAAAATGGAACAAGTTAGTGTTGTAAGGATAGTACTGCACTCAGTGCTGTTACTCAGTAATAGTCAGTACTCTCCATCTTCCAAGCTTTTAGCAAATGATAACTACTGAATACATAGAAATCCTCTCAATGTTTAACAGGGGCCTTTTTCTACATATAGAGAAGCCAAAAGCAGAGATTAAATGATTTGCTCAAGGTTACAATGGGTGAGCTCAGGTGTCTGAGCTGTGCTCAAGAGACTGAGCAAGATCAGGCCTTTCCTATCCTCCTCTAAGCCTGTTGCCCTGCTTAGCTGCTGGCTGGGGGGGCTCAGTCCTGTGCTTAGGCTCTCCAGCAAGCATCACCAGATGTTGTGAAAACCATCCTACGGAACAGACTGGTTCCTCTCTGCTGCCCTGTGCCAGGGCTGAGCGTGGCTGAGGGAGCTGTTATACCCATGTGCTTTTGAGTGCCTTTAGTATTTGGCCTTCGTGCTTCGCGGTGCTACAGATGCTCCATGGTGGGCACTCAGGAAAAGCTTACCCTATATCACTGCAGCTTCTGGCAGTGCAGAAGGATCAGCACATGCATAATAGGAATAGCCAACTGCAAAATGAGAAAAATACATGGATTTGCTGGCCTGCTGATTTAAATATGCAACACATCATTTGCATATGATGAACGGAAAGCTGGTTTCTTCCTACATTGCCAACTGTCACACTGCAGTTTTCCTTACCCTTTTCCCCCCTTCTCCCTTGAGTTGCTGGTGTTCACCAGCACATCAACCCTTTTCCTTTGAACCTAAATGGTATGGATTCTCCTTTTTCCACCTGGAATATGTACTGGAAAGTGGAGGGGAAAAAAAAAATTAAAGAAATCCCTCTTTCAGTACTTTTTCTGCTTTCCCTCTTATTGAAAACTGGGCCCTTTTTGGTTCATGCTGGCTGTTATAACTGAGCAGTGAAAGGAAACTAAATTCCTGTGTTGGGAGAAACAACAAGATGGATTTTTAGGAACACTCTACTCCTAACCCTCCATCTCCACTGTGATTTCCTGGGACAGTCAGAAGTGTCATACCAGGCACTCAAAATTGGGAAATGGAGGAACTACATGGTCGGCATCCTACAACAAAGCAAGTGTCCACTTTGGTTACTGGGTTCACCAGAAACAGGGTGATACCCAGGCTTTCTCTGTCAGTTGACTCAGTCCTGAACAACCACTCACATATAACTGGTGCAAAATGCAAGTTATCCACTTTGCATCTATTTCTTGGAAATCTGCAGGTTTCTGTGTGCTGGGTTATTTGGGAAGGTCTCTGTCCACTGATTCTCTCATATATATGATAATGTAAGATATATATAAGACTACAAAGAGAAGTTATTTATAGTGAACCTGACTGAACTAGATGCTCAGAAAATGATGGACTAGGAAATGTCTGAGTGAGTAAAATATATAGGGATCAAATAATG
This sequence comes from Ceryle rudis, assembly GCA_033439905.1. NCBI lineage: Eukaryota > Metazoa > Chordata > Aves > Coraciiformes > Cerylidae > Ceryle > Ceryle rudis. Next base: position 153,211 of record JAAGNO010011127.1, on the reverse strand, counting down.
TGACACTTTGTGTTATCTTCTTTTCGTTTGTAGACATCAATTGCTTGGTATGTCTCTCTTTGCTGAGCACCTGTACTATTCAGAGTTGAAATCTGGGATGATATGGAGAGCCAACAAGTATACCGGAAAAGTTGTTGTCACAATTAGCCTGAAGCCATCATTTTTTCCACCACTGGAAATAAAAGTGGTACATCCATTTAAACAGCCAGGTGCAAGAATTGATTCTCAGGATTTTGGTAAGTAAACTGTAATGGTACAGTTGTATGTGTGAGAATAATAATGTCATACACTCTGATTTTTCACAGTAGTAATTTCCTTCAGCAAAATTCCAGGCCTTGCTGAAGTCAAGGAAAAAATTTCCTTTACCTTCAGTGATCCACAGATCCACTTGGTGTATGTAACGCCAGCTAGAGTATCAGGCTGGAAGTGTGCTGAGCATGAGCTGCTCATTTTGTTAACCCAAATACTCATGCAGATGCCCTGGCAGACCAAAAAAGCCAACAGTATTTGGGGCTGTGTCAAAAGAAGTGTGGTCAGCAGGTTGAGGGAGGTGATTCTGCCCCTCTGCTCTGCTCTGGTGAGACCCCACCTGGAGCACTCTGTCCAGCTCTGGAGTCCCCAGGACAAGAAGGACATGGATCTATTGGAGCAGGTCTGGAGAAGGGCCACAAAGATGACCAGAGGTCTGGAACATCTCTCCTACAAGGACAGACTGAGGGAGTTGGGTCTGTTCAGCCTGGAGAAGAGAAGGCTCCAAGGAGACCTTATAGCAGCCTCCAATAGCTGAAGGGGGCCTACAGGAAAACTGGGGAGGGACTTTTTATATGGACATGTGGTGATAGGACAAGGGGAAATGGTTCTTAACTAGAGCAGGGTAGATTTATATTAGGCATTAGGAAGAGGCTCTTTACTATGAGGGTGGTGAGACACTGGAATGGGTTGCCCAGAGAAGCTGTGGATGTCTCATCCCTGGAAGTGGTTAGGACCAGGCTGGATGAGGCTTTGAGCAACCTGATCTAGTGGGAGGTGTCCCTGCCCATGGCAGGGGGATTGGAACAAGATGATCTGTAATGTCCTATCCAGCTCAAGCCATTCTATGATTCTATGAAATGTGATTTTTCTGGTTCTCTTCCCTTTGTTTATACAAAGATGTTTTTATACTTTCCTATTAAATGCACAGTGTGCGCAGCTTTTTAATTCTCCACGTAGATTATCTTCATCAAATGTCTGCTCCCTTCTGGAAGTTTTATTCTAATGTGCATCTAAACACCCCTGATGATTATGGCACTGATGGCTTTTAAGTACATAGTATGTCTAGCAAGTGATACTGTGGATGTCTCGGCTTTGCTGTGAAACAGCTGGATGAAGAGTCAGCCTGGTTGTGACAGACTTGAAGTTACCATAATAACTGTGAAATAAGAACCTTGGGTCTCTTTAATTGTTATCAGTTGCAGCCTACAGTATGAGGTGGTCCTGTCACTGCGTATGAGAAAATGGAGGTAGACCATGGATAGCTCACCCTCCTTGAAGATTCCTGCTGAGGCAGTAGGAAGTAGGGTGTGTCCAGGGGGAATAATGTCTTGTTCTCTACCTCTGGAAAGCAGACATAGAGTATTCTTGCTTTAATGGAATAACTCTTGTCACTAGTTTGCTTGGATGTGAACAACTGAGCAAAGAGCAGATTGGCATTTGTATGTTGTAGACCTCCCAAGGGAAGATGGCCTTCGGTTCCCAGAGGTATAGGTGGTATAAAGACTAGAGGAGAAAGCAGCATTTGCTCATAGGAACAAAAAAAGAAACTGCAAATATCTCTCTTGAACCACTTCTAAATATCTACTATACAATAGGCTTTATCTTTCTTCATGACAGCCAACAGCTTTATATGGCACCGTGCTGCCTCTCCTTCCTGAAGCCTGCTCTGAGAGGGAAAATAAAAATCTTCAGGGGAACTTTCCCCTTCAAATGCTTTGTTTGCAGTGCAAAGAGCTGTTGACACGCAGAAGATAAAGTGTTCTGGGAAATCAAGCTTAGACTTGTAAACTGAGGAAGCCTCTATTCAGAGACAATACCTGTTCTGAGCTTCCTTTGAGAACAGCCATCCTGGAAATGGAGGCACTTTTCTCAGCTGACACGTTTGGAGCTTTCACACGGAGTAACTAGGGAAGGATACACTTCTGATGCAGACAGTGGCATGTCCACACATCTCAGGATTGCTACAATGAGTTTTGGAGGTCTCATGAGGCTTTCTTGGGTGTCTTGTCACCGTGTCTGCATACACACGAAGATGGAGATGAAGAAACAATGATCAAGAAAGGTAGTCCATGATAGTGGTCTCTTGAACCTCAAGGGCTATTGGTTGTGTTACATGTGTCCTCTCCACGGGATTGTGTAGCATAATTTCATTCACTACTTACTCAACTACATCGCCTAAATGCCCACACTTAGTTTTTACTCTTCTCTCAGAAGATTAACTCCACTTCTTCCACCAGAACATGCTGCTTTCTGGCATTTCTGTTTCCAATGAAAAGAGGGTTTCCCCACCTTTATTAATAAATAAACTACCAGTCTTTTTAAAAAACCTTATATACCTCTGGATTTCCAAAGTGTGTAGTAAATTTAGTAAATTTTTGTATGACAGTGTTGTCAGCAGTGGGTCTTTTTTTTTAAATTCTAAATACTTTCTGAGATAGAAAGAAGCTTAAGAGGCTGAATCCAGATCAGTCTTTCAGCCTCTGCCTGTACATTGCTGCTCTTACTCAGTGCAAGAACTGGGAGGAAAGGAGGACTAATGAGCCTGAAGTACAGCTGAGATTTATAGCTGATCTTACAGCAGAGAAACCTAGAGATAAAAGCATGCCTAGACTAATTGGGTGTATATTGTGATACAGTGTCAGGTGTGAAGTATCAGCCCTTCTTTAAAGCAGATAACAAGTGAGTTCCTTCAGATGAAAAGGGAACTGATGAGAAGTGTTTAACTGACATGGTTGATATTTTTTTCTTAACTGGAATTTGGGTTATTTACTTTACTACCTAAATTCCTTATGTCCCCTTTCTCTTTCAAAAGACTTTCCTGGATTGGTCAGGGCCAGTAAGTACAGAGAAGAGGATTAATTCAGCTGCTATACTGTGCTATAACCCCACATAACAACTTGAGTACGGCAGTATCTGGAAGATGGCCTGTAATTTACCTCAACTCTCTTTGACAGCTAACCCTAGATTTGTATTTATAAATGCCTGCTGGAATGTTCTTCACACTTTTATTAATGGCTTATAAAATATCTTAATTACCTTAAAATCTCAAAGACTTCCTCTGGAATTTTCTTTTAAAGTATCTTCTCTGGCAGATTAATGATATTCAGTATACTCACAATGGTTTTTTTTTGGGGGGGAATTATGTTGTTTCTACCCAGTGTAAGATACTAGCATCAGGCTATTACCTGAGAACACCAATTTCCATAGAAGAGAGATGATGGGAGGGGAAAAAACCCAACTCCACAGCTAGAAAGTATGGTTTGTCATAGTTGTTCTTCCAGAAAATATTACCTTAAAACCTCTGTGATTCATAACTTAGTCACCATTCAGTTTAAGCTTTGAAATGGGATATTTTTTAAAATTGTATTGCTTTGGCATTATTGAGTTTTAGTTATTACATTAAAAAAGAGTATCTTCATGAGATTGCTCAGATGGAAAAATTACTGCTTCTGTTATTTCTCCTGTAATTTCTCCTGTAATTCCAGGGTGTCTTAGGTCTCATTAGACCAATAATATTACAAGCAAGGGACAAAAAACCAGCACCAGTGATAAGCATAAGGTGCAGCCCTGAATGTGGCCTTGTTTCTGTTTTGTACTGTTTACAGCTGTTCTTAGCTTGAGAAAGGGGCAAGCAACCCTAGAAGAAGATTAGGAATATTAAAACAAAAATAGGGGTTTGGGAGACAAAAATAAAGCTACTGAGTGTTGCACATCTGTGAAACCATCAGCTAATACTTTCCCGTCTTTGTATGCACTCTCTCAAAAGATACCCTCTCTCTCTTTCTTGGTGTCTGCTCTCTCTGTAGCTTTCTTCTTTCTGAGTGTTTTACAGAGCCTGGTAACATATAACACTGTGCAGGGCTGGTGGCATATGAAGCCTGCTACACAGTTTTCCCTTTCATAGTCACTATAGGTATGTGTCCAAAGCAAATAATCCCCTACTTCAGGCTCTCTCTAGATCTCTTTGTGCTGGCACAGAGCTAGAAATGATAGAAATGCTAGAATAGAATTATTTTCTATTAATAGAAATTACGTTATTTTCTATTAATAAGAAGTTCCTTGGGTTGAGCAAGTAGTTGAGAAGACAACACACCACTGAGTATCTGTGCCGAAAATAGTTCCTCCTTGAAGGTTGATACGGTAAGAGATCCATTACTTTTACACTACATTTGCTCTTGCAGAAAAAGGAACCTGTGATTCGAACAAAGAAAAGTGCAGAAGAAGAATCTGCAGGCCAGACTCAAAGACTCATCGGTGTAAATGTTCAAGTGGCTTTATTTTAAGTCGAAATAAACAGTTTTGTGAAGGTAATCCATAACTCTCCCGTCAGCTTTATTCCATCAGATGAAAAAAATCTTCTGTTCTTTTACTTTACTCATGTCTTGAATATGAAGAAACACTCTGAGGTCTTTATTCCAGTGGTGCCATTTCAGTTTTGTGTCCTTTCAGGTTCTTAAATAGTCTAAAAGGAGACCTGTGAAAGTGTCACAAGTGCCGTTCTTGCGCGAAATTTTGGTCTGAGCCTGAGTAGTTAAAGGACCTTCAGACAAATAGCCATGGATGCTTATTTAATTTTAAAATAAAAAAATTAACCAGATAAATCACCAAAGATGAAACACTGAAATATCCTGCAACAAGATGGCTGGTTTAAGTCCCACTGTCAAAAACCCCACCAAATCTTAACAAGCTTCTAAATGTTTCGATCTGGATTGTTTTAATAAAAATCTAACATTACTATTAATAATAGTTGACATATCACTTCTAGAAGCACCTTTCTCACTACACAGCCAGATTTGAAAAGACTTGAAGACATCAAAATTCCTAGCTTACAGGATTTGCAGACCTGCCCGAGCAGCAGCCATCCAGTTCTCAGGAAATTCACCAGGGTTGCTTTCTGAACATCAGCTTCTAAACCACTTCTGTGTTTTGAGAATCTTTACCTAAGTCACATTGGAGCCACATTTTTAAAAAAGTATTTTTTTTTCTGAAGAAAGTGTCTAATGTGAGTTTTTTGAATACACACAGGATTTAACTAGCACTGGAATCTGGATGGACAGGCGTACTTTTGAAAGTCCTCTAGGCACCTACGCTGGGCACTAAGCAGGTTTTGCTAGAAGGTTTTTAAAGCTTATTTGAATAAGGTCTGCAAACTTGTTTTTTATCATTTACTAGGACCAACATATTTTTCTAAAATGAATGGGAAAAAGAGGTGCTTCTTGAAAACTGTTCATTTGTTTCATTAGTCTTATTCCTTGACACTGGTTGATGATGTTCTGATGCAGCAAGTGCTTCTTTTGACAGATATCAATGAATGTGGCTTCTGGAATCATGGCTGTACTTTGGGCTGTGTGAACATCCCTGGTTCCTATTACTGCACCTGCCCAAGAGGTTTTGCTTTGTTGCCTGATAGGAAAACATGTCATGGTAAGTAAGAGTAATACATAAATGCGTAATACAGAAATACAGAAATCATATTGGAGTCAGTCCTCCTTTAACACTGGAAATGCTGAAAGCTTTCTGTGTTTCATTGCTTGCTTCCAATCCCTTCTAACGTAAGTAGGATCAGCTTAAACTGAGTGAACCAAATTCAGATGTCATGTTTAAGGAAGTGTAAATTACTCGTGAGTAGTCAAGTGTGAACCTCTTCAGGAGGAAAAAAAACCCAACCAAACAAAAGTCAGGTCTTCAGAGAGACCTCTCTGCTCAGGTTAGACTCCATGACATTCCAGGTGGGTAAGCAGTTATCTTTTTGAATGTGG